>CAIGRT010145253.1:0-16178 GCA_903798405.1 Fraxinus platypoda | reverse complement strand
GGCAACATTTTTTGGGATCAACATAAACTTGTATTAATTTGTTTAGACAAGTGGACATCATTGAAATAATTTATGTTGGGAAAGTGACTTTTTTTTCATTATTTCAAAGAGATTAATCCAGTGTTATATTGTGTTTATTTGTACGAGTCTTTAGTTTTATGTTTGGTTAGGACAACAAATAGTAAAAACAATTAAAAAGTGATCACAAAAAAATTACGATCTAGTTCACATAGAAAGAGACTATCCGCAAGTGAGAAATATAAGTCTTCAAGTCAATAATCCCCTCCCCGTAGGAAGGAAGAGGAAAAGGTTTAGCAGACTTCTAAAGTTAGAAGGGGTTAAAAACCACAATATAAAAGTTCAGGGACCAAATACAAATTATAAGAAATTAGATTACGTACAAACTCGCGATTTCTGACATAATATCCACAATAGAATCGCAATAAATTAAAATAGCGACTTCGATTCAAGAATCATTCACACCCGCTTGCGATTGGGTTCGTTCAACGTACCGTCTTTAATCTCAATTTCTCAGCCATCTTCTGTTCAAATTTTACGCACACCGCATACGGAGGAGATGAGGAAACGTGCGACGGCGGCATGGGGAGTGGCAATTGTGTGTTTCGTGGTACTAATGTTGGTCACTCCCAAAATCCCCCAGTCTCAAGAATATCATGACTTCGCGGATCAACGTGAAGTTTTCGGTAATTTTCACTTCTTCTGTTCAGTTTACAGGAACTATTGGATTGATTCTTTAGTTTTTATTGTTGATCTGTCGTAGTTTATTAATTACATATGCTGATTTATTGGACTTTTTTTAAGGTTAGTATATCTGAAATTAGAAATTCCATCAAAAATTGTATGCTTTGTATTGGTTCTACGTCTCTCGTTTTTTTCAATTTTTTTCCCATTCTCTTACTCTCTGGACTCATAATTCACTGTATTACTGCGGAAAAACATAGGTATTGCCCAGTTTTGGAACTGTTATTTTTTTTATTGCAATCTTCATAAACCTTGATCACAGTGAAATCATCATGATCATTTATTATGGCAAAATTTGTTCTTTTTCTAATTTTAAATAATTTTTACACAATCCACTAGGAATATATCTAAATAATGACATCTGAAGTAGGAGATATGAATACATTCCTGAGTAAAGGTTGTGAATTGCTGATGCTGCTTAGAATATGATCAAATTATTGTCTTTGTTCCAATTTTTTTTTTCTAAGAAAATAAAAATTATGTACAAAGGCACAGTAATAACTATTTTAGAATCGCAGTCACATTGCATTGATTTTTGCTCGGGATTTTGGTTTTTCAGGGATACCAAATACGTTGAACGTGATCTCGAATTTCCCGTTTTTGATCATTGGTCTAATAGGTCTAATACTTTGCTATTACAGAAACTATTTTAAGCTGAGGTAAGATAATCATTATTTTCTTACAGTGGTCAAGTGCTCATAAGAAATTCATTTTCACCTGTATACATGTACTTCAAAAGCTTGCAGGGTGAACTCTTGGGTTGGACATGCTTTTACGTTGGCGTGGCAGCTGTTGGTATTGGTTCCTCTTACTATCATCTCAAGCCTAATGATGAGCGCCTTGTATGGGATCGCTTGCCGGTGAGCTTTTTTGGTGTTGCAAACTGCTGGATCACTTCATTTGTTATTTTTGTTGTTTCATTTTCAATTTATTGTCTCTACCTCATATGAGAAGCAATTGGCGCTTAACTTATGATATTTGTAGATGACTATTGCATTTACATCTATCATTGCGATATTTATAATCGAGAGAGTAGATGAACGCAAGGGAACTGTGTCCATTATCCCCCTCCTTCTGGCTGGTGTAGTCAGCATATTGTATTGGAGGTAAGCATTCTTTTCATTCAGGCTGTGGTGATGCAATTTTTTGTCTTACATTGGTCTAGTGACAAGATGTGCTTTGTCACTAACTCTTATTATATTTTAGACATCGACTGTGCAACAGCATAAATTTTCAAGAAAGAAATTGCTAGTCAAGCAGAGTTGGGTTTTGGAAATACGTGGTAACTATAAATTAATTACGGCGATTCACCTGAATGGGAGTGCCCCTCACCCTTTTTTTCTGTGGGTGGAAGGAATGCAGCAACAATTTAAGTCCATTACCAGTAAACTTGGGGTCTGCTGCAGAGTGCTTGTTCACCCTTTGTTCAATCTAGCACTAGCTCTACTTGAAGTTCATATGAATTCAAATCTTTTGTAACAGTATAATATCATTTTAATTTTGGAATAACTTTTTCCTCTTCTATCATGTTCAAAGTGGACCACATTGTAACAAATTCTATTGAAATCACATTGTTCTTGTGAACTACACGAGACAATCCCATCATCGAAGTTGTTCACCCATTACTCCTTTTAATCGATGTCATCTCCAACTCCAACTCCATTCTTTTTCTTTTTTTTATCAACTCTTATATGGTGTAATCAAACGTATCATTCTCATTTCTGCTATGTTTATTTTCTGGAGTTTTTGTCACTTAGAATCTGCACTCTATGATGAAGTAATTTTTCAAGATCAATATTTTGGAACTGGGAGCTTTATAAGGGATTTTTGCTTGTTGCCCCAACTAAAGTAAACCCTGTATATTTCTATTTACATTTCTTTGTAGGTTTTTTGATGACCTGCGCCCTTATGCTGTGGTACAATTTGTACCTTGTATAGCAATACCAATAATGGCTATATTACTGCCTCCTATGTACACACATTCCACATATTGGCTTTGGGCTGCAGGTTTGTTGCTTTTTCTGTTACAAAGGGTGCTGCTGTATGTTCTGTGAGTTTCCACGTAAGATTTCATTGTACAATTTGCAGGGTTTTATCTCCTAGCTAAGATTGAAGAAGCAGCTGACAAACCCATTTACAATTTGACTCATCATATTGTGAGTGGGCACACTCTAAAACATTTATGTGCAGCAATGGTCCCCGTCTTCTTGACTCTTATGCTTGCAAAGAGGGATATTGCAGAAGAAAGGTATGATTTCATTTTAGTAACATTGTTGTTGTGTCCAAATATAACCAATGTTGTAAAAACCAGACTGGTCTGCCGGTTTGACGGGAAACGGATGGGAAACCAGTCTGGTTATATGGTAATAACTGTTTAGAGAAAAAAGGCACGAAAGCCAGTTCAACTGGGAACTGACTGACCAGCCACGGCCTTCACGGTTCTCACAGTGTCGTTTTTTCAAAAAAGAAAAACAATAAATTACAACCGTACCACTTTTCATCTTCACTCCACGTGACAGCTTTGTTAAAGGGGCTGCAGTTGCTACTTCCACTGCTTTTGTGGGAGAAATTTTTACAGAAGGAGAAACTGAATTGAATCGCGCTCTCACCTGACTTGTAACACTGCTGTTGTTAACCCAGAGTTTATGTTAGCCCTATTCTATGAGTATCTATTTATTTAATTTCTAGAAAAATTAACCGAGATGCCAATGAAGTATATTGTGCAGTATCCACTTCCTATATCTCTATACCTTGTTTTGTTTTTCGAACATTGATACATGTTCTTTCAACTGCTCCACTTCAGGCTCAGTTTACTGCAGATTTGGAGAATATCATTGAAGAAGGTTAAGAAAAATGGTAAAGACGAGGAGGATCTCTCGTGTACGTATTCTGTTGTTCCAGTTGTTGAGTAATCACATTAACACGAAGTTCCAGATTTCCTTATCCAGGAACAAGAAATACTTCAATATCGTTTGTTTAATCCGAAATATCTAACTCGTCCTTGATTAGTGTATATAAAGCACAGGTTTCATGTCAGTTCCTGTAATAGTGCTGCGACTTGCCGTAGAATGTGATCAGATTATAATCTTTGATCTTGTAACCTTGGATCTAGCTGTCTTTAATATGGAAGAACAGATGGGAATCTTCTTAATGAATTATGTTCATGGCAGTTTCTTCTGATACAGACACTTTACCTCTGTATAGATTCAATATGAGTTTTAATTTATTGGGACTTAAAGTTTCACCCCCATGTATTTTGCTTGAGAATAAAGATTAGAAAACATGTATACATGTCTGCAAGAGTTTTTTTCCACTTACATGGACATACAGCTTTCATTTTTACAGGGTTTCAGGTTTGACTAGCAACAATTGGACAGCCGATGTTATGGATCTTTATTTTTTATTTTTCAAAACCAGATCTTCATTTTTTGGAGATGGGTTCGACTATGGTGCAACAAAGAATAATAATGTTATGTAGCACTAGTTTGTGTCTTTAAATTATAGATCGTCTTAAAGACACTTGTATGCTACTCTTAAGATGATTGAATCAACTAATGATTTAAATGACACCTAAATTGATGCTGAATAATATTACTCAACGAAGTGTTATTAGGAAACACGAATTGTATACGTTCAATGTGAGGTAAAGATTTCACTTAAGACAATACCCCCACTTGTTATGAAGATTTCATGAGGTGAAGATGAATATTATATTTTCTTAAACTGATTGTTTAACTAGGGTTTCATTGTTAGAGTTTTGTTTTAACAAGAAGCACAAGAAACAAACTGATGAACAACATAACAAAAGATAAATTCTCGAAGTATTTTTCTCATAAAATTTAGGGTAGACTATGTCGTCATTTCCACCATTTCCTTGGGTTAGTAATTTATCAAAATATTCAAAACAAATAAATCTTTAACAACGACAATGAGTATGCTGTTTAGTACAACTTTTCCATTTCAAGAGCTAAGATTGTCCAAAAAAGGTGAAATTGTCATAGATAAATGTGGATGTTTGTGTTAAGGTATTAAGTTTTTACTCGTAAAACTCAGTTAGACACAGCAGTCAATTAATTCTTAGCATAATACAGACTTTATTTCATCATAATAAATTCAATGATTAAACAAAATGGGGTGGTGGCGCAGTTGGCTAGCGCGTAGGTCTCATAGCTTACTGAGTGATCCTGAGGTCGAGAGTTCGAGCCTCTCTCACCCCATAAAATTTTTCCTCCCAACAAAATAGGTCTAAAAATATTAAAACAAAAAATACACTGCATATAAATTTTTTCCCTGATTAAGTTAATCCTCCGGAGATTCTACCTTTTTTTTTTTCTTGACGAAATTTCTTATTTCCCTTTTATTATAATTCATCAATTAATTTCATTTTGCACAATCCTTCCGAAACCACTACCAAAGTTATTTAGGACACATCAAAATCATTTATTTAAGGTGCCAGAAAAAGAAGGAACAAATAATTCAAATAGAAATTGTATGATTTGATTAGGCAACGGCCCGACGTGTAATTAGGTAAAGTGAGTGAAGTGCAGCAAAGTCCGAATTCTTTCAAGAATAAAGCTTTTTGTACATTTCATAGATGACAATGTGGATGACATTGTGTACAAATTCAAAAATGAATGGGCGGGAAAGTGTGTTTTGTTTTAAAATTGGCCACTTGTGCTGCGACACGTGGCACAATGTCAAATTTGATGTCAAAAAAAGTGTACATGTAGCATGATTGTTCTTTCAAATATGACTAGTATTATTATTATTTTTTATTAACAATTTTTTTTCCTGGTAAATCAAATTTGTTAAACTATCTATATTATTAACTAAAAATTATTCATAACTTTAATTTTTTAATATTATTAATTACAACACACAGATTTTTCATTAAAAATAATTTACAATTTTTGTTAACAATCATACTTGACAACATCACATTCATCCATTTCAAAAACTGTTTTTAAAATTAATGGTCCAAATTTTGACAACATCAATGTTGTCATCTATCATTGTCAACCACAATTGTACGAATAGATTAATTCTTTAAAAATTGTAAGCCTTCGATAAAACTGTACTGGATGATTGTCTATGTTTTGTGTGCAACAGCCAATAAAATCTTGACATCCGGCAATTTGGCCAAAAAAAAATAAAAATTGTATAGGGCCCTATACATTTAGCAAGATTCGTTCAATAATAATAGAAAGCAACCATCTTTGATCGAATTCGACATAAACATACTAATCATTTTTCTCATTTTCCAAGTATTTCATCAGCTGATAATTTATAAAAACATCTAAAGCAACTACGAAGAGTGTTAATTACCGAATTTTTACTGTTCAAATGGCTTTAACTGTCCAAGTTTCTCATTTAAGCACTTAATATAACAATTTGGCAGAAAGTTTTCAACCTCATAATTTTATACTACTGTGAAACTGAAATCTCTAGATGGCTATATGAGCCTACCAACAAGAAGCATGTGTGTACCAAACGCACAAGCAAACATTACAAACTTAAGAAGCATGCAAATGAGGTTGGAACGGGAAATCTTTGTGAGCAAACACTGAGGTTTCAGTTTCTTGTCAAATTGGAGCATCTGCCAAATAACAGAATGTAATGTAAAATCAACCTGAATCAAAGCTTCTCGAGTTCAGAAATGGAGGTCCCATTACAAGACTAATACTATTCATTCTTTTTTGCTTGTTTTCATCTATTGTCAGCAACTGCTTTGCTCTTGATTGTATACTTCTTTTCTTGAAGATCCACTTGCATTTATCTCGTCAATTTCTCTTGTTGTTGACCACAGTTAACTTGCGAGTCTCGACTTCCAACTATCGAACATTTCGAAATCTGTGGCATTCATGAGAGACGCGATAGATTTCCAGAATAAAGTGGCTGAAAGAACGGGCATCGGATGTGAGGACGGATTTCCGCTTCCTCTGTATCAAATTCCACCGGATAAATCTCTTGACCAGAGTCAATAAGAAACTGAAACTGTCCTTTTAACAGTGGTGAAGGATCTCCTCAGCAAAACACAACATAAAAAACATTGACATACTTGTATCCAATTGTAGTATCTTCTGCCCTACACCATCCATTACAGCCAGGATCATAAACAAATTTGAATTTAGAAGTAATGTAAAAAGAACTCCTTAAAGTCCACAGGAACTCATTGGCTTTGGTTCTTAACATGGAAGCGGCAACTCCAAATTGTTATGATGGTAAAATGACGTCCATGCTCCTAGCTAACGCGCTATTCTGAAGGGAGGAGTCACTGCCTTGTTGTCCAATAAGAAACGCGACAAAAGGAGAGCAGAGTACAAGCTTCAATATCTGTTAAGAACACGCATGGGAACAGATGATCAATCTTACCAAGTCTGTTTTCCAGGAAAATAATGAATTCGGGCGGATAGAAGTTTCACTATCAAGAACACTTCTACATGTGGCAGGGAATGCTCTGAAGACAAATATAAGAGTTGGGCCCATGCATTTTACCATACTCTGAACAGATCCACTATGGATTCTCAGTTATTCATGCGAAATTTTCTACTTCAGCAAGAAGAAAGGAGATATATGTTCCTAACTTCAAGAAGGCATTTGACCATTTCTGCATACACGCTGGAGGAAGGGCAGTCATCGACACTGTTTAGGAAAAGCTAAAGCTGAATAAGAAGATGGAGAAGCCTCGAGGATATGATTTTCAATTTGGTAACACTTCACTGTCTTTGTTTTGTACGAGCTAATCTACCTGGAAAAGGGGAAATAGGGTCTTGGAAAGTTGCTTTTTGTAGTGGATTTAAATGTAATTGTGCTTTGGGAATGCATTTCAGATTTTAATACCAAGATAAGACATGCACGGTCAGTTAGAATACATATGTATCCTGTGCAAATCCCAGGTCATGCTGATCATTAACCCAAGTTGTCTTAGTCAACATGGAATTTTCTTAATATGAATTTCTTTCTCCACTTGAGACATAAAATAAGCAATTATTTCACAGAAAATATTAAATAAATAGAGGGTGCAAGTTACGTCATCTTTAGGGCAAACGTCTTTTGTTGATAGAAAACGTGCTAAACTTTTGCTGTATAAATGTACCGAGTAGAAGCTTGTGCATACCTGAAATGTTATGCGTTCAGATTCATTTTGTCTTCCCCTCACGAGAATTATTTGTTTTCAACACCATAAACTGCTTGGACAATAGTTCCATGATAAGTTCACGACCAAACAAGTGGGAATTTTTTAGAATCAAACTTCTTGTAGATGAATCAACAGCATAGCCTTGACCAGGCATCCACTTGAGCAAGTGAAGAAGCAATGCTTTCTTATCAGGTTGCTGAATATAACGAGATATGGCCATATGAAATATTTCCTGAAAAAGACAAGGCAAAGGGTTCATTCTTGAATCTACTAGGACAGCCAAGGCACACTAATAACAGAGGTTACAGAGCTTTCATCCATATCTAGAGAATCAACAAGGTCAATGTGAATTACGTACAACCATCAAATATGAGCCCCTAAAAAGGTTCTCATGAAACTCAATCCGAGACCAAACATAGACTTGGATGCTCTCCTAGCTCACAAGGGTAAAGAATTCAATCCAGCCCAAAGAGTTGGGAGACAGACAGCCAGAACCATGTATTTCACGTCTATGTATGAAAGGAATAAACTTAATCAATCGCTCGACTCAATAAATCAAATCATAACCTGATCAATCTTGTAACCAGATCCGTGAATAGACTTTAGCACATCGTTTATCAAGTTCATATTGCCTCTTTTCATAAAGGAGGTAGAAAACTTCCTTATAGCAGCCCGAGAGATCAACTTTGCATTGTCCTGAAGTATGCAAGCGATTAGAAATCAATCATCCACAAAAGACATAACCCTATTGAAGATTATGTTACTAGGTAATTATATACCTTGACCACTACATATGCATCTTTGAGAAGTCCACCTGCAACTAAAATATGCAAAATCTTTTCATGAAGGGCCTTGCATGTGGTTTTCTTGCTATATCTCAACATATTGTACACAGAAAATGCTTCTGAATGGGCACCAGTTTTACCAAGGTGGTAAATTAAAGAGGAACAGAGGTCCTGCATAAAGAAAAATGGTATCAATGGGCCCACATTGCAGTTAAAACTAAATTAAACATGTCAAAAACCATCCTGATAACCAGAAACTATTCGGTCATCTTTGAACAACCATTGTGAATAGCATACTCTTTCAGGGAAAGAAATACTGCTGTTGGAATCGATGTGTCATTGAAGGATTTCATCAGTTTCAACTCAAAGTTGTTGTCAGACCAGATAAACTCTATTAAGAGAGAAGATAATAACAAGAGGATGTAAAGTGATGGTGGATTTAAGAAAAACTAGCAAAAGCTTCTTCTAATTCCAAAATAAAGCTTAAAACAAAAATTCTTATCAGAAAATGACCAATAGCAACAAAGAGTCTCATCGTTAGATGCTATTATGGTTAGATTAAAATGATTATTCCCCTCAACTAGAGTGAAGAAGAATTCCGAGACCACCTGGTAGCTTTTGTTTTCCAAGATCCCCATTTTCACATGCTATCAGTTGTTGCACCGATGAAAATCTGTATGAACTTAAAATGGCATGATATGGTGATAAATTTCCTTTGCAGACGAGTGAGTTTTAATTTCAAAATTAGTTAGCTACATATTAAAAACGTCCAAAAGCAAACTATGATTATCCAAATTTAGAATATTTAATTTCTCTCATCAACCCAAAAAACCAAGCATCTAAGTACCAGTGATATGAAAGGATCAACAAACAATCATAGTTTACAGAAAAAATACTAAGCAAAAGCTAATAAAAACCTCTGGGAAGCCTATAACTGCACAATCAAGTGATGTCAGTAAAGAAGCCAGGTATCTGGTAAAGGAGGCCATCATGTTTCCATGCATTATTTTTCTCCCAATTGTCAACTCTTAAAAGTGCAAGTCAATTATTTTATTTAAGGTAGAGCACTCTCATAGATAGCACTTCAGTAGTAACTGCAGCCTACCTCCTCTGGTTCATGACCTTTTCTGTGCATGTCTTCCATGGTACGGTATGCAAGTAGATACAACTTTTCCTTGCTAAAATATTTTATTAAAATATGAAAGGTATTCCAATCAGGGCTAATTGCTGACTCATCCATTTTCTTCATCATTTTCATTACATTCTCCATTTCTCCTGTTCGACAATAGGCACAGAGCATTGTATTCAAAATAACCACGTCATACTTGTCATATTTGGCCTCAAATTCACAAGCCAATTGCTTTGCATCTTCAAGGAGACCACTACGGCAGAGGGCTGAAATCATAATACTGTAGGAGTAACCATCTACAGATATTTTGAACAAAGAAGGTCATGAGTGTGTGACTTAGTTGCGCATAAATTATTACACGAGGTTCTAAAAATCTAAAAATATAACATAACAAGTAAGACAAGACATTTATGGATATTAAGCAGGAGGTTTAGTATATTAAACTAAAATAAAACAGGAAAAAGAGAAAACCGATAAACCTTGTGATCAGATCAAGGGGTAAAGTCATATTCAAACCTACATTCATGGACAATTTTTGATACACCTAAGCTAGTTGCAGAAAGTAGAAGTAATTATATTAAAGAACAGCTGTGCCTAGCTATTGACATAAAAAATATCTGAACTTTCTATTTCAACATACAAAAGGAGGAGCATGGCTAGCTACATATAATTTAATCCATAACAATTTCCGCATTGAACCCACAAATGTTTGTATTTTTGAGTTACGTCGAGATCATTAGACCTTTCTCTTAGAGTTAAATCACTACTCTTCGTGTGGGTTAGTATACCGGACCTCGCTTTTGAGTTACATCGAGATCATTAGATCTTTCTCTTAGAGTTGTGTATAAATAGTCCATATGCATTCAATCCATTTAGGGTAAATCTTTAGCTGAAATTGTGGATCACTTGCAAAGTAACATGAAATACACTGTTCAAGAGAAGTTGCTAGCTAAAAGACTCGTGTCTTCAACTGCACATACCATTTCTCACTTCATTTTGCTTCATTTCATTAAAAACTAATCTGGCTTCCTTGAGTTTTCCAGACTTTGAGAGGCCATCCATCAGTAGACAGTATGGCATCTGCAGTAAATTAGAATCAATTTTGTAGAAATAACAAATCCAATACCAAACAAAAATTAAATTTAAGAACATGAAATGTTTTTACTCAAAACCTAAAATTAATTATCCAAATTAATTGCAAAATATATAGTACCGAGCAAAATTATTGGACTTGATCAACTCAAATCCAAGTCTCACGCCAATTAGTCAAATCCTAAATTGAAACACATAGAGTCCAATCTAAATTTTTAAGGAAATATGTGTGAAGTATATGAATGATTACCTCATCTCCAGCATAGCCCAGTCTTTGGAGTTCATCCAAGAGTTCTCTTGATTTGTCAAAAAGACCTCCTTTTACATATACCTTCAGCAAAGTTGTTAAAATAACCTGAAAGAATTACCATGTATAAGAATAATCCATGTGATAAGCAAAAGCTTGATGATGTCTATGCACTTCGGTATGCTGAAATATCTACAGGCCAGCTTTCAATACATCAGGTGGTCACTCGCATAAGAATCTCTTGCCATAGAAGTTAATAAGCAGACAATCTCAGGAAAAAGAAAAAAGTCTCAGCAGGACCGGAACAGATAAAAATAAAAAAGTTCAAAGCGTATCCAATAAAATAATAATTAATCAAAAGTACAAACATAAAGGATGTTCACCAATCATATTATTAAAGTACAGGGCCTTGCAGCATATGGACTAGGAGTCTATGACCATCCACTTGATTCTAGCAAAAACCTGACAACATCATAGACTTCTCACAATATGCTTTTAATTAGATCCAAATTCACTCGTAGGAGGTGGTTTGCTTTCTTAGATTAGTTAAAGA
Source organism: Fraxinus platypoda (assembly GCA_903798405.1). Lineage (NCBI taxonomy): Eukaryota > Viridiplantae > Streptophyta > Magnoliopsida > Lamiales > Oleaceae > Fraxinus > Fraxinus platypoda. The sequence goes on along the minus strand of CAIGRT010145253.1, from coordinate 4,472 downwards.
AGGCTAGTTTTTTAGACCTGAAACACTTTGCAGTACAGTCAATCATGTATAAATACAGTTAGGCATCAGTAAGCATTGAAGCTGGTACTAGACTAACAGAGAAAGATTCCCTTGTTATTAATTTAGTTTTGACTTGCCATAAAGAAAGGGCAAAATAAATTATATTTAAAATCTGTATATTACTTTTTTGAATTCACGAGTCTTGCAACATTTTGGGGAAAAACTCAAACTGTTCCAACATAGAGAAATAAATAAAACTACGGTGTCTTTACTTGTGTATAATAATCAGAACCAGTAAATTGCTTCAGCTACCATAGCCTCTCTGTTTCTCATTTCTATAACTGAAGAGCCATACATGCTCTATGAAGCAAAAAAGTTAATTTCGCAAGCTTATTGCATTATGGTAACTGATAAGACTCAACCAGAAGTCATAAAGTATTTTGAAAATAATGAAGAAAGACAAGGAATTTTGCGAATTCATGAAAAACTGGAAGTTTTTTCTTCTTATCTACATCATTACATGCTTCCATTGTTGGTTTCTTTTTGTTAAATCATAGTTAAAGAAAGAGGAAGAGCAGGAGGATAAATGATATGCTCAGCAAAGAGCAGTTATTAGAATAGTTATTAAAACTGCCCAGTCTGGAAATCGCCAAACCGGCTATAGGATCGCATAGTTGGACCAATTAGCATGTGAATAAGTCGAGTAACATTAGAACCGGTAAAATAAGGCTAGTGACTCGAACCTAGACAATTTATGTGCTAAAGATCACCACTTACCATCATGCCAATTGACCTTTTATTGTCCATAGTAAGCAAAAATAAGGTATTTAAAAGTTCTATTGTTTTATTTTTATGAATGATAAAGTTTATAACTTTTATTTGTTGCAAAAATGAAAGTTTTAAGAAACAATATGATTTACATCATTTGTAGAGCAATAGTGAGATAAACTAATATATACACGGTATTATTTTGTTTAAAAAATATATACTCCCTCCGTCCCATAAAAATAGTCATATTTCTTTTTTCACATAGATTAAGAAAATTTAGCTAATATAGTTGAAATAATAAATTTTACTATCATTTTTCCTAATATACACCTATATTAATGCAATCAATATTCAAGGTAATTAAATTATATTTGTGATAACAAAACACATTAAATAGGGGTATATTAGACAACCAATATATTAACTACACTCTTAAATAAGAAACATGACTATAATTTGGGACAGACGAAAGAGGAAAACGGGACTATCTTTATGGGACGGAGGGAGTATATTTTTTGGATATAGATCCATTTGTTTGAACCCTTAACCCACTAGTTGAACCATGACCTGATGATCTGATCCGGGTCAATATCTGGGTTGGGTCTGATAACTATTGTTATTAGTAGTGCTAAGAATTTAATATTTCTATGATGCCCTAGTCAGCTACAGCTTAAAAATCTACTAGGTTAGGAAACCACCACCAGTAGTATGTGATAATATGACTGCTAGAAGACAAGTAAACTCATTGGTAAGAGGGAAAGAAAACAAACCTTATTCAACTCTAACCCTGCAGATTTCATCTCCTGAATTAACTCATCAGCTTTTCTATTATTGCCATCGATTGCGTACGCATTAAGCAAAGAGCTGTAGTGAAAAACATTGGGAGCATGACCTTCGCTCTTCATCTGCTCAAAGTATTTTTCAGCTTCTTCACACCGATTATTTGAAGCACATACAGATAGAAGTGTCCCGTATGTTATGCTATCCAAATGCAACCCACTAGACTTAATTTCCTGAACCAGCTCCAGTGCCTTTGAATAGCCACCTTTCACTTTCGCACAACCCACAAGTAGCTGAAGATACAAAACACCAAGACATGAGATTGCAAAATTGAATAGATAAAAGTACGAAGAAGAAGTCTTTGCTGAAACATTCTAGTGTTTAGGATTATGAAATGACAACTCAACCCCTGTCACGGATTTTCGCAATAAACGATTGTGCCTTCCACAAAATTGGGAAAGAGAAAAGGTCGAAGTTAAGTGTCTACATTGTATATAACAATGCAACCCCATAAGTTTCATTGCAACAGGTTATTGTGCTTATGCATCTATGGATACAACGCAGTGTTTATGTATCTACGGATACAATACAGAATAAACTGATAAGCCGTCTTTTCCTTTCACATAATACCCTTACTACCAATTTGGATTTACAATGGCAGACAATTGAAAAGTCTGTAAATTCCATGAAAATTAAAATAAGTGAGAATAAGAGTTTACACACCGTACTATAGGTTACAATATCAGGTATTAGGCCATCTTGCTTCATTTGATTAAATACTTTGAGGCTGCTCTCAAACTTTCCACTTTTAACCAGACAATTCAGAACGGAATTACAGAGGGAGACACCATTCCTTGTTGACTTGTCTTTGATGCTATTGTATATTTCTAGGACCTTTACAGGATTGAGACGCCTCCCCATGAACTTCATATAACTGCTGTAAGAAGCAATATTTGTTTTCCCGTAGTGTTGCATCCAATCAAAAAGCTGCAAGGTTACATAGTAGTTATAAGTCGTGAATTTACCAAAATCACAAAAAGGCATTTAGAAGCAGGGGATACAAAGGTGGAAAAATTTATGTGTGGAAATTATGAGTAGTTCTGAAGTAAAACAATTTTGCTAAAGGAATTTAGAAGTTGAGCATCAACACTGCTCGTGAAGCTCAACCCTTGGGCATAGAAGAAAACTTCAACATAACCAAAGCAGAAAGTCTAAGATCCTTACAAATAGAACTGTTATATTAACTCAAAAACTCTTAAGATGTTGTGATGAGAAACCACGACTTCACTAATTCAACTGTACGGCTGTACCCAATTCACCCATTCAAAAGTTGAGTGTTAAGGAGTGGGAGCGGTCAACATCGCATTTTAATAAGGGGATATAAAATTAACAAGTCTTCTTCACAGTGCTAAACAAGCCAAATAGTTTTCACTTAAAAGACCCATGACAAACTAACTATCTAAACAGCCAAGCCAGAAAAGAGAAGGGAGAGCTAATATTTACACGTGATATCATGTAGTAACTAAAGAAGAAAAGACTTGAGATATTTTGTGTACATTAAAGCTATAAGAATTATATCAATGATTCAAAATCTAAGTTGTGTAAATCTCTATCCATTAGCAGACCTTCCTGGCAACATAAATTTTTAACTACCCTAAGTATCGAAGCATGATAACCAACATGACAAAGAAAAGCACAGAAGATATTTATCCACTTAAACCTGAGAAAGATCCTTCCATCTGTTTGACTTCCCAAAATGGCGCAAAATCACATTAAAGTCTTGTGCTTTCAACACCTCTACTGATCTGTAAATAGACGATTTTATCAGTAACATACATTTTCAATGGCATGACTCTTACATCTTGTCAATGAACCAATTTGAATGGGGAGAGAATCAAATGTACATCATATGAGTAAAACATTGCTGATAACAAAGAAATATAACTTTCTCATAGCTGCAGAAACATATTACAGATTGTGTGTAAAAACTCACGTGTCGATTGTAGAATTTATTATAGATATTTTTAGATATTAGTACCATGTAATTGACATTTCAAGAACTGAATTGTCAAAGTTTATTACATGTCAACTAACTGAATTCTATAGGTTCTAGTTTAATTTCCAAATAAAATAGAGGTGTGGACTGAGAACTCGGCAAGGCAAGGTGAAATTTCTCAGTCAACCAAAAGACAATTATACAGATAAAATTCTGTGTTGAGAAGAAAGCAAGCGAAATGGGTCATTATCTTGGATATCCACTAAATACCCAATTATCAAAATCATTTAGCCTTTGAAAGGCCCAAGCTCACGACGGTAGTAAGCTAGGATTTCACCCCAACCCTGCGTACACCCCCAAGCACATTATAAGCAACATAAAAATATCCATAAGTAGCAATGGCTAAATTCAAGTGAGTAAACATAAATAAAGTCGAAAAGAAAGAACCTCGAAAGAGCAGAGGCCAAGTCGGTGGACTGTTGAATGTCGAGCATTGCAGATTGTCTTGTTGAGGACGAAACTGAAAGACTCTTCACAGATCTTCCAGTCGCATATATGGGCCCATTTTGAATTTCACTGTGTGTGGTAGTGGTGGTAGGATTAATAGCAGTGGCAACACGGGATATGGTGGCGGGAGGATATTTCTTGATGGTACGGGTTGAGGTGAGACAGAAAATGGGTGGAAACCCGTTTCCATAAACCGAGGAAACAACCTCCATTGCTGTGTTCCGATAAGCTTGTGACTCTGAATTGAAGAACAGAAAGATGCTAGCGCTGAGGAACGAGAAAGATAACAAACTGCATTTGACAGAACCCGGCAACATTAGACCCGTATAATTATGTTGGACCCAAATTTGACCCGGATATAAAAGCGGGTCAATTCCAATTCGACAGTATTGGATCAGGTCCATGTACACTAATACATATA
>CAIGRT010145246.1:0-15166 GCA_903798405.1 Fraxinus platypoda | reverse complement strand
CAAGTGAAAAGTGAAGGAAACTTATAAGAATTCTTATTATGACTTGAACTCCACTTTCATCGAATGGCTACAATACATAGGGTATTTATAGGTGCTAAACTGAAATTTCATACATTCACCTATCTAAGTTCATGCATAAAATTAAAAGACACATTCATGTATTGCCCCAAATTCATGAATAGAAACTTTTAGGATGTTCATGAATTTAGTTTATTTTTTCAACATAGCCTACTTGTATATGCATTTTTTCTCTTCTCCATTTCTTCCCTCTCTTGTGATTGCGAGGTAACTTAGGTTTCTCCACTATTAATCATTCTACTCTAGTTTCCTTGTTCTGCTATAAATTTTATTAAAATAGATTTTGAGAATTCAAAATTCACTGGCGCTAGGCAGTTCTTCCTATGTTAGTCTTTAGTTTTTTTTGACTTAAGGTTTAATCACTTATATTGTATTCAAAAGCTCTAATTTACAATTCTTTCTAACCACGATAGTGTTTGAAACTCTCTATATTGTGCGATTTGGTTGTCTAAATAATCCTTTGGATTTTTTTTATTTGTTATTGTTGGGCTCTGATGCCATTTGGTCTCATGGGCTATGATGATAATGGCATGTTTGATCCAACATTTGGTCTCATGGCAAACCTTTCGGTGTTTTCTTCCAGAATTTTCTTTGTTCACGCTTCCACAAGAAGAAGGTTTGGGTACCAACCTTCAACTAAGAAGATCAAAAGAAAAACTTTAAATTTGTGAAATAACACAGCATGAACTCTCTCTACACGTGATTCCTTGTGGCGTTCTTTTAATCAATAAAGGTTGGCTTTAGGATTCAGATTAGGGTTTTGATAGCTAAAAAGAAGGGTACAATTTTGAGTCTAAGCCCTTCGACCTTGATTTTCCTTGGTGCTTTTGGAGTTGTATCTCTGATCGAGTGCTCTAAACTTCTTTGGTTGAAAGTTTAGGTAAATATTTTTTGAGAAACTACTATTATTGGTTCCAAGAATTGTGTAATAATTACATATATTCTGTTTTTTCTGCGAGCAGATTTGGCCCATTTGAGTCATGAATTGAAAATATTAAGCTCATCCTTTTTTAGGTTTTGGGGATTTTGAAGATTTTAAATAATGGGTGATTAGAGAAAGACTGTGTCATTGAAATTATACACACTATCCAATTTTCTTATGATTTTTTTTTCTTTGTACTTACTAGCCGGCCAAGGACATAGCACTAGGTTTATAGTTTTTAACTATATGTTCTTCTTGTTATAATTCAATTAGTTGTCGCTGTCTTTCTTTTGCTTAACTTTTCTTGAACAGAGCTTGAAACAATCATTGAAGTGTCAAGAAACTGCAGTTTCTTTTTTCTTTTTTGCTTAAATTTTATTTTCATTTTCACTTTTGAAGTGAAAATTATTGAAAATATTAAGGTTATCCTTTTTTCTTTTCTTTTTTTTTTGCATGAATTTTATTTTCATTTTCACTTTTGAAGTGAAAATTACTGAAAATATTAAGCTTATTCTTTTTTCTTTTCTTTTTTTTTTTGCCACATACTCCAGACTCCAGAGACAACAGACCCGAACCTAAATAATTGGTTATGGTACAATTCGGTTCCAGGTTTACCTGTGGAAAATGATTTCATGGGTAAATTCATAACTGACACAGATTGGGCATGGAGCCAAACTGTTTTTTTTATCCATCCCCACTAATAAAGTGTCTTTTTCTTATTTTAATTATTAATAGTATACTTATAAATTGATTTTTTATCCTTAACCATGCGAATATATTATTACATTCCTAAAACGTTCATTGGACAGGGTACATATCGAAGAGGTAAACACATGACTTCAACATTCAAGAAAGAATACAAGTTGAAGAACACAGTTCATATTTTTGCTACTACTAAAAGAGAAATCCGTTTCACATGTAGTTTAACTGCATTTTTCCTTTTTATGAAAGAAAATGGCCAGAGAATTCTTCATTCTTAAGAGACTAGGCAATTTACTAACTGCAAAGGGGAACTTTTGTTTTGATACAAATGATAAGGTGTCCCATATTGAAATTTCAACAAAAAATGGAATTGCAAGAGCTGGTATGGAGGGTATAGGAAATAAGGTATGCCTATATATTAACTTCATTTTCTGGATGCCCTTTTACATAAACCGTTGTGCCCTTCGTTATAGAAAAGTATTGTTGTAATGATTAAATTATTTATAATGGAGGAAAAACCGTTACCGTATATTAAAAACCATGACGGTTAAGAAAAATATCCTTATAAACCCTTTGAGCTTCTACTTCGAAAGACAATAACAGAAAAGTAGATTTATTTACCATTTATATGGTGAATGAGAAATAAAGTAAAAGTGTATATGTCATTTAAATTTTTTTGTGATGGTTTATGAATATTGCTTTTACTCATCCAACATTGTTAAGAAAATAATCATCCTTTTATTAATATATTTTGTAGATGAAATTAAATATAGTATGTGTTATGCTTGTCCAAACAGGAAGTATGCTTTGTTGATATAGTATTTGTTTATTGATCAAATGTCCATCTGATTGTCCTTTGTGGTTTTGCTTCTGTCCACACAATTTGAAAAGGCTCATGAAGCTGATCTTAAATATCTGGGATTATGAAAAGGTGAGGTGTCGCGGACTATTCCTGATAGAACAAACGTTATACTATATTTGAACATATTTGTGATAAAACACGGAGTAAAAGAATGACCTGGAGTGTTGCATTGGTAATCTTAATTTGGTCTACTGATCTTGTTGCGTAGGATCAATCATACCATAAACGGAGCCCAGATTTATTTTCCATGCAGATGACTCAACAACCATCGCAGCCTTAACCAAGAAGTCCACCAATGTCCTCTCTCCAAGACTGGCCTTCCTATCAAGACTACTCTGCCCTTGTTGAATATCCTGCCAAAGGTCATCAACAGTCTTGTTCACATCCATGGATAGTCTGATCCTCAACTGTGAATTCAAAGAACCGTCTGGTCCAGACTGATCAAATGCCGGCTCGTAATCAGCACGAGTTTGGGCACCACCAAAAGGTCCAAAACTATGGATATCACCACCCCCACCCACCCACCCACGCACACCTAAATCTGTTGAGTTTAGCATGACATTTTGGCTGTCTCGTTTCCAGTCAAATGATTGTTTCATTTTGTATCTTAAAGTCATGTGATTTAAGTACTATAGTTGGTAGTTTAAACTTTTGTAAAGTTGTCTAAGTATGGTCTTATGTATGGTTGTCAACTTGATAGATTGGAGTAGGTAGCAAGTTGTTGACAAATCAAGTGTTTTTGTTTTTTATATATTCAGCAAGAAAGAAAGAAACGTATGGTTCTCTTTCCTCTTCTTCTTCACACAACACTCCATTTTTTGTCATAAGTGCAACTCTTTGAATCAATAATCTTACATGGTATCAGAGCTACTTAGTTCTTAGAAAGGGACCGCAAAAAGAAGCAAGAAGAACTGAAGGGGGAAACCATCGGCAAAAAACAGAGTTGACAGAAAATAGGATGGCATCAACTGGTTTTTCAGCACCACTACCCTCAACCTCCAATGGAGAAAATTACAACTTCTGGACTGCAAAGATGAAAGCCTATCTCAAAGCTTATGACCTTTGGGAGATAACTGAGACCGGCATTGAACCTCCACCATTAAGAGCTAACCCCATGGTTGCTCAAATCAAACAACACAGTAAAGATGTTGCCAAGAAGTTCAAGGCTCTCTCTTGCATTCAGTCTGCTATTTCAGATGNGGTTGCTCAAATCAAACAACACAGTAAAGATGTTGCCAAGAAGTTCAAGGCTCTCTCTTGCATTCAGTCTGCTATTTCAGATGCTATCTTCACAAGGATAATGACTTGTGAAATAGCAAAGGAAGCTTGGGATAGACTTAAGGAGGAATTCCAAGGAAATGAAAGAACTAGACAAATGCAGGTACTCAATCTAAGAAGGGAGTTTGAGACCTTGAAAATGAAGGAAACTGAGGTGGTTAAAGACTTTGCAGACATATTAATGAAGGTTGTAAATTAGATTAGGCTGTTGGGAGATGATTTGCCAAATAAAAGAGTGGTGGAGAAGGTATTGATCAGCCTACCTGAGAAGTTTGAGGCCAAAATATCATCACTTGAGGATTCAAGAGATCTGTCATCAATTACTTTGGCTGAACTAGTTAATACCCTTCAAGCAACAGAGCAAAGAAGGCTGATGAGGCAAGAAAAACAAACTGAAGGTGCTTTGTTTGTTAAAGGAAAGTACAAAGCTCAAACGAGCCTTGGAATGAATAAGGTTCAAACTGAAAAGAAGGAATCTGAAGACAGTAAAACTGGCAGTAAGGAGGATAAATGTGCACCTTGTCCTCATTGTAAAATGAAGGGGCATTCTCCAAAATGATGTTGGTCTAGGCTTGGTATCCAGTGTAGAAGTTGCAAGCAATTTGCCCATGTTGAAAAGGTGTGCAAAACTAGAAAAGGAAAGCACACAACAGCAGGCTTAGGTTGCAGAGATTCAGCAAGATCTGCAAGAGAAACACCGTTTTACTATTATTCAGGCCAACGATAAAGGAGGTAAATGGCTGTTAGATAGTGGTTGTACACACCACATGACAGCAAACTCAAGCATCTTTGTTGAATTAAACAAAGCTTAGTCATCTAAGGTGAAGGTTGGCAATGGAGACTATGTTGATGTGAAGGGGATTGGTGTAATAGAAGTGCAGACATCTGCAGGTATGAAACATATTGCTAATGTTCTTTATGTGCCTGAAATTGACCAAAATTTAGTTAGTGTTGGGCAATTGTTTGAAAAGAACCACACACTTATCTTTAAAGACAATGTTTGCACTATACTAGACAAAAATGGTAGTGAAGTGATGCCAATTGAAATGAAGAACATAAATTTTCCTATTGATTGAAAAAACATCACCACATAAGCGTTCACTTCTGTCTTGGATAACTCTACTTTATGGCATAAACATTTTGGCCATGTTAGTTACAATTCATTGAGACAATTAAATGAGTTCAGTTTGGTTGAAAATCTGCCCGAAATCAAAGATGAATTGTGTGTGTGTGATGTTTGCTAACTTGGGAAGCAAACTAGGCTATCATTTCCAAAGAATCAGTCAAGAAGAGCCACAACTAAGCTTGAATTAGTACATTCAGATATCTGTGGACCAATGAGGACCACTACGTTAGATGGCAGTAGGTACTTCATCATTTTTATTGATGATTTCTCTAGAATGTGTTGGGTTTACTTTTTAAAGGCTAAGTCTGAGGCTGCAGCTATATTCCAAACATTCAAAAACATGGTAGAGAATGAATGTGGATGTAATATAAAGGCCATACTGATAATGGTTTTGAGTACAGCTGCAGGCAGTTTGATGATTTCTGTAAGGTTGAAGGAGTTAAGCATCAATTAACCATTCCTTATTCCCCTCAGCAGAATGGTGTGAGTGACAGGAAAAACAGGACGATAATGGAGATGGCTAGGTGTTTATTGATTGAGAAGAAAGTTCCCAAAGAGTTTTGGGCAGAGGCAGTTAATACAGCAGTCTATCTTCTCAACTGTTTGCTAACAAAATCCTTGGAGAGAAAGACACCATATGAGGCTTGGTATAATACTAAGCCTGAAGTCTCACATTTAAAGGTGTTTGGGAGTGTGTGCTACACTCATGTTCTTGATACAAAGTGGGAAAAACTCAGTGATAAAGCTGAAGTTGGAGTACTTGTTGGCTATTGCAACAATGCCAAAGGTTATATAGGGTGTTCAACCCTCAGCTAAGAAAGGTAATCTCCAGCAGAGACATCAAGGTGGACGAGAATGCTACTTGGAACTGGGATGCTAACTCTGTAGTTAAAGAAAAAAATAGCAATGTGATTCATCATAAAAGAGATAAAGAAAATGATGAGGATGAATTAAAACCTGGTGACAATTATGATTCTGAAACAGATGAAGGCAGGGTGAAAATGAGACCTCTAGCAGATGTCTATGCTAGATGTAATGCTGCAATTGTAGAACCAGCAAGTTTTGTTGAAGCTTCTAAGTCATCTAACTGGATAGCTGCAATGGAAGAGGAAATCAGGATGATAAAGAAGAATGATACCTGGGAATTGACAGAGAAACCTCAGAATAAGCAAGTGATTGGGGTTAAATGGGTGTACAAAATAAAATTGAACCCTGATGGATCAGTTAACAAGCTAAAAGTAAGGCTGGTTGTCAAAGGTTATGCACAGCAATATGGAGTAGATTTTACAGATATCTTTGCTCCAGTTGCAAGGTATGGAACAATCAGGTTGCTAATGGCAATGACAGCTCAAAAAAGGGTTGAAAATCTATCAGTTAGATGTGAAATCTACATTTCTAAATGGTTACTTAAATGAAGAAATCTTCATTGAACAGCCTGAAGGATTTGTGACTGATGGAATGGATGATAAAGTTTATCTTCTAAAGAAGGCCTTGTATGGATTAAGGTAAGCTCCAAGGGCTTGGTACAACAGGATTGATGATTATTTAACCTGTCTTGGCTTTGCTAAAAGTGTAAATGAACAGACTCTTTATGTAAAGCAGAAGAAAAAAAAGTTGGTAATCATATCATGATATGTAGATGATTTGCTGATTACAGGAAGCAACTTTACATTGATTGAAAGAGTGATGGCTGATTTGAAGAAAGCATTTGAGATGACAGACTTGGGGGAGATGCAATATTTTCTAGGAATGGAAATCAACCAATCTGATGAAGGAATCTTCATATACCAGAAGAAGTATGCTAAGGAAATCTTGAAGAAGTTTAGCATGGAGAATTGTAAACCAGTAGCAACTCCCTTGGTTCAGAATCTAAATCTATTAAAGATTGACAATGCTAAGAAATTTGATGCAAAGATGTATAGAAGCATTGTTGGCTGCCTGCTTTATCTCACAACAACCAGACCAGACCTGACTTATGCTGCTAATATCTTTTCCAGATTCAGAGAAGAGCCTAGTGAATTACATTAGATATGTTAAAGGAACAGAGAACCTTGGAATCTAGTTTAGGAGGTCTGAAATCTGGAAATTAACTGGTTATACAGACAGTGATTGGGCTGGGAGTCCAGAGGCTATGAAGAGTACTTCAGGGTATATATTTTATATGGATTCAAGCGTCATTTGCTGGAATTCATCAAAGCAAAAATTTGTGGCTCAGTCGACTGCAGAAGCTGAGTACATTACTGCATCTGAAGCTACAAACCAAGCTGTTTGGTTAAGAAAAGTGTTGGAGGATTTGAAGCATAAACCAGATGAAGCTACAACCATATTTTGTGACAATCAGAGTGCAACAGCAATGGTTAGGAACCCTATGTTCCATGATAGGACCAAGCACATCAAGATTAAATACCATTCAATTAGGGAAGCACAGGAAAGGAAGGAAATTGAATTGGTACATTGCAGGTCTGCAGAACAACATGCTGAAATCTTATCCAAGTCATTGGGGGAAAGGAAAGTTTGAAACACTAAGAGATCTTCTTGATGTTTCCAACAAAAATGTCAAGGAGGAATGTTGATTTTAGCATGACATTTTGGCTATCTAATTTCCAGTCAAATGATTGTTTCATTTTGTATCTTAAAGTCATGTGATTTAAGTACTATAGTTGGTAGTTTAAACTTTTGTAAAGTTGTCTAAGTATGGTCTTATGTATGGTTGTCAACTTGATAGACTGAAGTAGGTAGCAAGTTGTTGACAAATCAAGTGCTTTTTTTATATATTCAGCAAGAAAGAAAGAAACGTATGGTTCTCTTTTCTCTTCTTCTTCACAGAGCACTCCATTTTTTGTCAAAATCGGTAAGTGCAACTCTTTGAATCAATAATCTTACAAAATCAACACATCTGTTTGTTTCATTTTTGGTTCATTCCTTGTGCTATTTCAATTTATACCATGAACAGATTTTGGTACACAAGCTGTTATTTCTCTAATTAAATTCAATACACACATAGTGGCCCTTTTAGGGTATGATAATTGTTAAATGATTCCACGTTCTTGTCACTCTGATCATTAATACATTGTTATTCTTTTTTGTTATATTTGTTATATGATCTTAAATTTATCTTATTTAGATATAATCATATAAAATAACCTTATAACTGCATAAATTGATTTTTCCATGAATCTTTGTATTGAGTGAGATTTTTGCTTGGTTGACATGTTGAGCAAAACATAAAAGCCATTTTCCTTTCTTTTTCTGCACCCATCATGTTTATTGTCTCATCGTAAACTAATGGTTTTTCACAACCATAGATGCCTTTCTTGATTTTAGTTCTATGTTTAACATGAATCTCTCTTTATACTGTAATAGGATGTAACAATGCTTGCCGATGAGAAGGTGAGGTTCATGGATTCAAAAGGTCCCAAATATAAAGAAAAAATTCATCGACTTCTACATTTGCTTACAAAGTGATTTTCACAAATGTAGCAGGGATGGAAATGCGTCCACGAAAAGAAAATGAGTTCAGGCTGAAAGAGATTCTTTTTCTGCAAATGATTTTGTTTCTCCGTACATAGCTAAAAAAATCGTTTCGCTTATTCTTGTCACTATGATACTTGAAACCCAATAGCGAAGATGCTCTTGAGGCTTAGTAAATTTTGTGTTCGATTGTACTTCCAGAGATCACGTGTTTAGCTTCCTTTGCCACAAATGTAAAAGCATAAATGAAATGTTATGACTTCCACTTTTCGAACTTCCTGATTTTGTTATGAAATCTACAGAAAATAAATTGGCTTTCGTGCACTCCAATGCTTAGGATTGAAACCCACGAAATTGCTTACATTGTTTTGAAATATACAGCTTGTATATTACTTTGATGATGGCCTTTTCAGATGGCTCGAATTCGAACCGGTTAACTGCAGCCTCACAAGGCACATATTAGAAACCAGAAACAAAGAATAATGAATAAAAATCACTTCAGCTAAAGCTAAACTCACTATACTCATGATACTGGGTCATCACCTTTATCTTTGGGACCACGTCTCTCTCCATCGTCTGCTAGCTAACCTACACCTAGAACCAAGACGACTTCCAATTCTTGATGGAGGTTGGAGTCCCCCAGATGAAGGGAGAATACGGGCCCCAGGGGTTCATATAATACCACCCCCTTGCAAACACTCCCCCACTTGAGGTTCGAGGTTGAAACAAGGTTTGGAAAACATGGAGAAGTCATCGCCAAGAGTGACCTCCTTCCAAAGAAGGACGACCCCTGCTAACTGGCTCCATGCATTTGCCACTAATTGGTTAGGGTCTAGGTTATACTGCCTAAAGATATACCTAAAAAAGGAATGCAGAGGCCGTTTCATTTCCCCACCCAAAATCGCCTCGCTCACGGCTATACACCCTTCCCTAGGGAAACAAGCTCACTCCTCAGGAGTCGGCACCAACATCTCAATATTGTCCGATATTCTAAACCTCTCCCTAAAACCCTCAAGCTCACTCTCTTTTATGTCAGTTGGCCACAAAGAAGCCCCAACCTAATACTAAAATATATGGGGCCCTCTGGCATCATCCATGCATTGTGAGGGCCCCTTATGGCCTCTATAATCCTTTCAGTAGGGATTATACGAGGCAAACCTGCCTCAGCACATATCAGTGCCACATCTACTTTGGAAGACCCTTCTGACACATTCTTTCTTGAGGAAGAAGCCATTTTATATGGACAAAACGAAGAGTTAAAAAATATGGGATACTTACACAAGATCTGGGATGCTTTGGAATGAGAAAAAATGGAGTTGTTCGCCGGAGACAGCAGAAAAATGCTAGAAGAGTGGGAGTATTTTCAGCACTTAGGGTTTGTAATTTTCGCAAGGTGAAGAAAAGGGAGAAAAGTAGGTTTTCAGCCTTTTATATACATGTAATGAACGAACCCCCACCATTGGATCTTCCTTCACTTTAATCGGGGCTATCTACCACGTTAAAACCAAAAGACACTTGCTAAAAATTCAAATCAAGGGCCCAGATGAAATCGTACTGTACATGCACCCTAGATTCGCGTAAGCCTTGCCAGATGTGAAACATCATCATCATCATTTCGCATTAAATGTGCACGTAGCTCGAACCTTGGAAACTGCCACACTACCCAGTAGTTTGTCATTGGGAACCAACTCCTCTTCCAAATCATTAGGGCATGCCGCCCAATGACCTCCATGTTACTAGAGGCTCAACATCTAGTCCCAGGGCCTCGCCCTCGCCTCGAATCATTTAGCCTTACCATAGGCTTCAACGTCACTAGAGGCTCGACACCTAGCCCAAGGGCCTCACCTCTTACTGCTTAACTCACCTCGCGTAGTTTGGCCTTATCACGGGTCCCACTCATCTCGCCCTACTCAACCTTGCTGCATGTCTCTTCTCCGTCAGAGAGACTCTTCACTACCATTTCAACTTGAAAGTCCACGCATTATATGATAATCATACCTGGACTTCAGGGACTGTTGTTACGCCTCGCCAAACATGGACCCATATGCAGTCCCCAACTGACCTACGTGGCAAGCAGTTCAGGGATTTCATCATTACACGCTGGCATGGGACGGTCCCATTGCATACGGGCGATCCGCCTTAAGTGTAGGTGAGCATCTTTCTCCCGTATAGAAAGAACTGGGTCGAATCCGTTATGCACGAACCCCATTGGAAGACCCGGTATCGAACGAGGCAATAATAAGATCTTGCGCGGATCTTGTGCTACATGGTTGACAAGACAACTCTTTATTGGAGACTTACGTTCAAAACTCTCCCACACTCTAATCTATTTCTCCAACTGACTTGACCGTCGAAGTGCGCTCGGCCAACTCTGCCTCCTCCGGAGAAGGTGACGTGTGACTAACGGTTTGTTCAAGTGTGTAGGAATTCAACTTGTGTGGACGTCACAGGCCTTGGGATCTGTTGGCCATATCATTGGTACGTTTTTTGGGATCAACAGTTTTCCTTTTTATTTTTAATTACAGGAACGAGTGCAAACAATTGTTTCCATGCACACACAACAGTTGACGTGTGCTTGAAGTTACAAACAACATCTTCATAGAGGGAACCATTGTATGTTCTTTATTATAGTTGCCAATTTTTATTGATATTGAAGTATAGATATGCATTGAGAAGTTTGTGGTCAATTTGTGCCCGGCTGAAACTCAAATCATTATTCAATTTGGCATGGCAAAATAACCTTTATTGTTTCATGCGCTGCACTTGGCTGCTATCATCTTTAATTTGGTAAATAACATTTGCAACCTTTTCAATATTTTTATTTTGTTCTTCTTTGTTTAGCACCATGCCAATAGTTTCTGTTTCATTGACCACATGGACATATTAAGATTTTGGTTCATCAACCTACATACATAATTAATTCAACAAATACTATCAATATAAACAATTCAAGAATACATAGCAATCTTCATGACTATTGTGCTTAAAATAATTCTGGTTTTTTTATATATAGGTTTCGTTCTCACTTCACAATTTTAATAATTTGTATACCTTAGGTCTCCTTATTTCATTAGGATTGATTTGGGAATAGAATTATATAGGCTTCCCATTGCAAATAGGATTTGGGTTAGGATTTCAGAAAAAAAAACATTGAATTGAATGAATAATACAAGAATTTCAGTCTAAATTTCAACTTGGTACCGTTACAAAATAATTCTGCAAGCGTACGGGTTCGTTGTACAAGTAATAATCGTGATGAAAGAGTTATTGTCCCACAAGGAGTAAAGCTTAATTCTACTGTATTCGATATATGTAAATTCATGATTGTAACAAAATATGTTCGGTTTATATCTAACTATGTTTTATAACTATGAGAGCAATGAATATTAGTTTAAATTAAAGGTGATGAATGTATTGGATTTCCGACTCTGCTAATCAATTCTCAATTTCAATTCTTAACTTGTAATAGTTAATTCAATCCAACCTATTGTGATGATCGATAATTCCTCTTTTATTTACTATTCTTTTTCCAAGATATAATAAACCTATGGTTATCACGAGACGATCATATTCCTAGTCCGTATTCATATGACAAACATGCATTGAAGTTTAGGATTATCACACCCAACCTCACATTTCATAAATATTATTCCTAATATTTAATATTCATGTGTTCTATAAATAGTGTTCTACCTATCGTGAGTTTTCAAACACTATGAAATAAGCAACTTATTGTCCTAATGGTGCACAAACATTAAAACAATATGAATAAGCATGTTTATGGAATCACAACGCAATAATTAAACTAAAAATCAAAGAGTTTCATCATCAATCCAATACAATTGAATTTAGCCTAGCATATTAATATAAGAGTTACATAGAAAATAAAAGGAAGCCATCACCTGAATCATGAAAATATGAAGAAAATCTAGAAATCGTCACTTCAAGCTTTCAAATCTGGACCCGAATGATGAAA
Source organism: Fraxinus platypoda (assembly GCA_903798405.1). Lineage (NCBI taxonomy): Eukaryota > Viridiplantae > Streptophyta > Magnoliopsida > Lamiales > Oleaceae > Fraxinus > Fraxinus platypoda. The sequence continues at coordinate 2,751 of CAIGRT010145246.1, read as the reverse complement.
CCCTTCTTCTTTGATGTAAGTTCTTTCTCGTTTTCTGCTCCAAAATATGGCTCTCCCCTCAAATCATGAAATTTTACTCTTTAATATGTCAACAAGATTGCCCTAAATTATTACCAAAATAAAATAGGGAAAGTCAGATTTTTTTTTCCCGTTTGGATTTGAGGCGCGCGCCTTGGAGCTTTCTTTGGGGCCAAATTGTATTTTGGCCCCTAAACTTTCCATGAGCTCTTTTTTCTTCCATCTTCACTTCTTTCCAATCTGTGTGCTTCCATTCGTGTCCAATTGAGTCCTTACATTCTCGACTTTTCATTTCTCGCTCCAAGTTAACTTTCGATTACTTGCATTTTAATCCTAATCTTCACTTTTTGCTTCGATTAACTCCCTTATTTGCTCATTTTCTCCAATTTCATTGCATTCGTTGATGTAAACCTAAAACATGCAATAAATAACAAACTCATCCATAATTCAATCCAAATAATAACAAATATCCATGTTTTGACAATCTAAATAAGTGTACGAAATACACTTATCAGGTACCAAAGTAAGTTTGATTTAACTTGGGTTAAAATTGAAATCACTTCCATTCTCCATCTCGTTCAGCAATTGTTTTGCTTTGAATTTATTATATCAATTCTATATTAGAGTTACGAATTGAGCCCATAATTGTTTATTTTAATTCAAGAACCAAAGAAAAATCTGAAATCAGAGAAACCCAAGCTCAACCTCACCTCATTCACGGTCGGACATTCCATAATCCATCATTCTGGCGAGGTACGTAAACAGTGCTTCATAACCAGATAGGTGAAGCCTGAATTGATCTATTCCAACATGGTTGACCAATTCGGGATAGTCCAAGCTGCTTTACATTTGATTTGTACCTCTTTCCATGCAAATTATTCTATCATTATATTTGCAACAAGGTCCAGGCTCTGACGACGCCTTTTTACCTTCTCCTTGGTCCAACAAGCTCGTTGTATGTCATCTCAGTTCCACATGACTGCTCTTTTCTTATGTTGATAATTTTTTGGTTAGTTTTTGGTCAAATTGTTTTGTGCTGCTTTGATTGGTTGGTTTTTGGTAGGGTGTGATTGGGTTATTGTCGTGGAAGATCGCTCCATGGAAAGTCAAAACGTTGATGTTCGGGCTTAGTTTCACGTTACATTTCTATACCAAATAGCCAATCCAAATGACTCCAACCTACAACCAATATATTCACCTTGGTTGCTACTCAATCTCACCCGCAAAGGACAAGATAATAGTGACAATTTGTCAACCACAAAGGTACAAGAAGAAAGTAATGAAAGAAGGACAAAAAGAGGTAAAAAAAATACCAAGGAAGCCACCGATTTTATCTCTCTCAAAGGGCAGCTAGTTTTGTAGGAAAGCAGCCACATTTTTCTCCTTGTTTCATAGTGAACAATCAAGAACAAATAATTATGCGATGTAGATATGTCATAGGGTAATCCACAGATCTTTTCCAAAATACGTTTACCAACAAATTAACACGAAATCAATCAATCAAATGTTCAAAACACATATATAACAAATGCATAAATGACCCGCAAAAAGATCTCACCACACTTATCCTATCCCATTCCGTGTTACTCATACCTCGAGAACACATATCTCACCTCATCGCCCACCATGCTCACTAGACTCACTAGACTAATCACTTAACTCATGTATAACTGGTAGACCTATATAAATACTAAGTCTTTGGGATAATCCTCTATTACCACATCACTTCTCCTAATCTAAGTGAATAATGGGTCTCCACCTAATAGAAGTGATAGAGTGTCCCTCTCACAATCCACCTGATCAGGGTCTCCTCACATATAAAAGATTCCGACATTTTATTATCTCTCAACTTGTGATCCAAATGTCACACTCCACATCCCTGGTACAAACCACCAGTGTATCCCTAGGCATCTATACTCCACATCACCAATAGACATATAACACACTGCTAATGTATCTTAACCCATTATGCATGCAAACAATTACAACAAGTAATTGAATTGCTCTCAAATTTATGCAAATGTACATATCAAACACATTGAAATGTACATATAACAATGCAACAGAATTAAGCAATCACATACATGTAGAAAAGATTACATAGAGATGCATATGCAATAACTATGTTTTCTCTCAATAAACCTTACTAGGGTCATCACTCGACCCTATAACCACATTCGCCTTGTCTCTCATCTTACCCTTTTGCTTATCTTTCTCATAGGGCCAATCCCTCACAAAGTGTCCAGATTACGATAGTTGTAATACCGTTTACCATCGAACTTGTTCCAACCCTTGTCCTTCTTTTTACCACCCTTATCACTAGAGTCACTACTCGAATCACTACTGTCTTGAGCTCTACCCAAATTCTTTTGCTTAAACTTCATTTTAATTCTCATTATATGTAACTCACCACTTCTCTTATCTTCCTTTTCAACCTTAATCTCCGTCTCCTTACTTTTAAGGGAACCTATAACAATTTTGGGTGTTAAGGTGTCTCTATCAGACTTAATTGCATTATTAACCTCTCTATATGAATTAAGTATATAATTAAGCAAAATAATGGCCTTATACTTTTCAGACATCTTTTCATCACAGTTAAACGATATCTTGAACAAATTTGTTGAAAATATTCAGATTGTCATAAAGATATTTTGAATGATCCATTTTAAAACTGAAAAATCTTTCAAGTAAGTACAACTTATTAGGAGAAACTTAAGCAAATATAAGTCCTCC
>CAIGRT010145227.1:0-12005 GCA_903798405.1 Fraxinus platypoda | reverse complement strand
TTATAATTTTTATTAGTCATTTTATGATAATTTAATTCTTTAGGACTTGATTGTATTCTTTTTATATTTTAGTAGCTTGGGTGTAATTATTGTGTTTGGAGTATTTTAGGTAGTTTTAATTATTTAGAAAAGTCAAAGGCCATTTTTGAAATATGGCTTGATTTTTAGGCTATCTATGTGTGTTTCCTCGTCGTAACTTGGCAATGTGAGAAGCTTTAAAATTTAGTCAAATAGCTACTTCTTAGTATTTCAGAAAATAAAGTTTGTATTATGTTCCAATGCATATATAACAATAAAATCCAATATCCAGTTGGCCATTTCAATTAGTTTTCTGGGCATGATATTCATGTTAAGGGATAAAAATCACACATCAAATAAAGATGAAAACATAAATCAACTTATAAAAGATTGGACTACTCCTCGTAATAAAGTTAACCTTTTAATATGGAACCACAAATCTTAACACGGTATCAGAGCCCGTTAAGCTTCAACGAGCAATTCGATCCGATTAAGACTCAAGAAAATTAAGCACACGGATTTCAAGATTGGTCTGCTCAAACGAGCCACCATCTTGCGGGGGCATGTTAAGGGATAAAAATCCCACATCGAATATAGATGAAAACATAAATCAACTTATAAAGAATTGGGTTGCTCCTCTTAATAAGGTCGACATTTTAAGATAGAACCTCAAATTTTAACAGTTTAATCCTATTTCAATATATGCGCCTCCAAGGCCAGAAGGTGGACTGAATCCAACCCCCATCTAGCAATCTAGATGGAGCCTCTCCAATGTACATAGCTTCCTTAACGTGAATAACACTCGATGGAGAATCTCACCTGGCCTAGCTATTGTAATGTGTCCGATGCCAAAGTTTCGTGAACAGGGGCGGACCCATTAAGGGTCCAGTGGGGCCCCCACTGGACTTCTAGAATTTTTTGGATTTTTTACTAGCCCATATTTTTTAGCCCAAAACCCAACTAAGTCTTGACATTACAGAACCCTTCCCCCTTCTTCCAATTGTTCCTGCGAGGGTGCGATTCCAATTCATTCAAACCCTTGTGATTCCATTTAATCTCAAACCTTTGATTCCAATCGCATATTTTGAAAGAAGAAGAATAGATTGAAGAAGCAAAATTTCATAATCCCTCTACTTCTTAATCTTATTATTTTTGTTTTGATAGCCTCTCATCAAATCTCCAATGTGACGATCGCAAAAATTCACCTTTTTATCTGAAAAATGTTTTCTGCCTTTAGGTAAAGCTGAGAAATAGGAGTAGAATATCTATGTTTTAAGATGTAAAATATGACAGATTGTTCATTGTATTATTTGTATGAGAATCGACTTTTACACCTATTTTAACCCCTCTATTCTTATTAAGGACAGTAATCAAACCTTTTAAATTAGCTTATAATTTAAACTTATTTTAACTTCTCGGTTATTTTGTGCAATGAATTGTGAATTTGAGATTTGTACCTACAGGGGTGTGAGTATATAGCTGGAGGTTTTTTTTTAGATTGACGTTATTTTCTCTTTGCAAATATATAATCTAATGTTTTTGCATTTTTTTTTTCCTAGTTTTGATCTTAGACAACAAATTGGATTGCCTTCTCTTTTGTTATTTGTTACAAATAAACTATTGCTTTTGCCTTCTCTTTTGTTTATAAAAGTTTCGTTTGATATGAAAGAAGATATGTTGAGAGATTTTAAACAAGTAGCTCAAATTTCTATTGAAGAAAATGTCGAGGCAAATTTCTATTGTTACTTTTGCCTTCTCTTTTGTTTATTGTTTACGTAATTCTGTCTCGCCCCCACTAAATCATTATCCTGGGTCCGCCCCCTGTTCGTGAACCTACTAAAACGAAGAATACTAGGATTGTTGATCTACTCCCTAAAACAATGTGAAATTAAAAACCACCCGGGTTTTTATTTTGTAAATATTTTTAACGTTAATCCAAAGAAGATAACAAAGTATATCCATTGTTTCCTTTTTGTCCATTGACAAAATGTTGTACTCATTCTAGCATAATCCTGATTGATAATACAGAATTAGGTGTCATTTCATTTTCCATGAGATCATGTATGGATCTCAACAATTTCCAAATGGTATAAAGAAATAAAGTTCAAAATCACTAAATGAAACCACAGCCGTCAATCTCCAAACCCCTGCATTTCTCACAAGAAATAACAGCCACAATCTTAGAAGATCTTCAGTTCCTAGCCACAGATACTACAAGGTTCAATATGATAAGCCCACAAGCCCTTTGACCAGTATACAACGAGGAAATCATCAAGTAACCTTGAGGACAAGCCGCATAGTTCCATTTAATGCTTGGTAATTGAGAAATACTAAAGGCCTTATTTAACCAACACGGGCATTAATCACAATTTTAGTTCATAAACTTCAACATCCGACAGGACATACAAGTTTTATAACTTCCTTCTCTCGGGCTAAAGAAAAAAGATACCATCAGAGTAGAATTTGCAAGAAATTGGCAACCCATATCAAATTTATGAACAAAATCAACACTACATCTTCATCTAGATAAAGTAAGTGTCGAGGTTAAGCATTTCAAAGGAATGTCTGGACAAGCTATCAAATCTTGCAAACAAACAATCCGTTCCATAATAACACATGAAATATAAACAGCAAACTCAACAGAGTATTTAAAAGGTTAGACTCGAGGTGTCAAAAAGTGCCAGCCCCTCGACTCAGTTTTCACATCTATGCTAGACAGATAGCAATCAATATGCATGGACCCACAAGCAATGGTTTCAGTCATCGCTCAAATTCCATTTGGGATCATCGAATCCAACGAAAGATAAAAACTTCTGGGCAGGACCGATCGCTTGGCACTCGAAAACCGCTTGAGCGCCCGTTCCAAATTAAAGTGACGACGACGTTGATGATGATGAAATGGGAATTTTAAAAATTGGATGTACTCTATTGATTTAGGCTTCTCTTCTTGACTGTTAATGAGTGTGTATTGTTTGTTCAGATGCCTAAACGAGCTAAGACAACCAGATAGAAAACAGGAAGTTCACAACCACAATTTGATAGGTCTCAGTTTGTAACCTCGGAGGCTTTGGAGGTTTACGACTCTCAATTCTCTAATCGTCCTATTCTTCTAGAGAGGGAGGTAACTCTAACTGACCTTAGCCATTTTTACTTCACGTCTTTGGGAGCATTTGTAATCTTATGCCTCCATCCAAGCAAATTGTGCTACAGTGTTCTCACTTTATGCTAATATCCATCACATCGTGTCCAAAACATTCTCTATTTTTCTTCATGGCCGAGTTCTGTCCATCTCGGCCTATGTCATTTCTAGGATACTGAACAATCCTGGAGTGTCCCATCCTTAATTTCCTTATAACACTCTGATGCTAGGCCAGCCCACAATTTACTTGTCTACCTTGTTCGATCGTCCTCTAGCACTAGGACATGGACCTATTACCCACCCATGATCTTACTCCTGAGGGGCAAGTCCTTCGCATCCAGTACACTAATTTGTGGCAATTGATCTCCCTTCTTTCATTGTGTCCCACATGTTGGAGGTCTTTTGGTGTAGTCACAAGAAGAAGGGACTTCCATACGGGTATTTTATTCAGCAGTTGCTCACTGGTCTTGATGTCAGTTTTCCTAGTGAGGCACCTGACCGTATAGGACATCAAATCAATCAGCCACTCTTATTCAGAGTAGGTCTCATGCACCATCTGTTCCTCTGAGTCCCGATGAGCCTAATTCTCCTCAAGCACAAGTACCATCATGATCAACATTTGTCCCTCCTCCTACTACTTTGTGGGATTCTGTTCCTCCTAGCTTGACTGATTCGACAGTTGCTATAATGGGTCAATTATCAATCTTGATCAGTAGGCTCAGATGATGGTAAACATCACTTCACTTCGCTCTACTTCTGATCGTCTCATGTTGGATGTCATGTAGATTCGTCGGCACTTAGAAGCACGGTCATCAGTGGCTGCGGCTTCAGATGCATCTAATTCAGATTTCGAGGCAGAGACTGCTATTGATTCTTGACAAAAGGGGAGAAAGTTGGAATCTTTTTTGATGGATGGATGTTTATTTTGGATATTTTAATTGCTAGCAAATTTTTTTTAGTCAACTTGAATGTTTTTAATGCTAGCAAACTAGAATGTTTAATGTTGTTAGATGTATGACGTATTGCTTATAAATCATATTTTGTTTATTGCCTATCTGTTTTCCTCTTGCAGTTCATGCGATATTGTTTGAGATGAATTTTAGGAAACAGGTATGAATAGGCATCTGAGATGGAGTGTGAATGTAAAAGTTTGCTGATCAGTTTTGGGGGTTGGGATTTGATACTTTTGTTGTTTGTAATATATGATTTTGTCACAAAATGCCACATGAGGCATTTCTTAGGTCTAAGCTTGTATTGGCTTGTTCTGTGACCAAAATCATCAAGTTGTAATTGGGGTTTGTGTTGTAGGGTGTTGAGAGTAGGTTAAGCATGTTACTCTGTACTGCAGGGGTGCCAGGACAAGGCCAGAAGACACTCAAGCGCCATTGACCGAGGCCTATCGTCCTTGCATCCATCAGGTGCAGGTCTCCCACCTTGAGTTCCGCTTGAGTGATATTTTGGGCAGGGAAACCCTGACTTCCATCCATCCAAAATAAAACTTCTCCCAACCACCAATAACGGTGTTTTTTCTTCAAGTATATGGGGGAGATGTTCATTTTCTAAAGTTTGTGTTGTGAGAAAAGAAAACAAGATAGCACATTTTACTTATCTTCACAAATCAAAGATCGTTTTATTTTCTCATACAAAAATCAAAACACCAAAAATCCTGTAACATAATACTTCAATAGTATTCATGGATGCATCATGCAAGAGGTAATTGGAGTTCCCGTTAAGGGAGAACGAGTTCGTTATTGAAGATCCTTGAAGAAAAGTTGTCCGGAGTTTCTGGAGTAGGTGCACATAACCAAAGAGTTCTTCGAGTATTTACAGATTGAATGTCAGAGTCGTCCATTGAGATTTAGTGTGTCTGATTCAAAACTATTAAGTAAGGTGCACATAACCAAATAGTTCTTCGAGTATTTACAGATTGAATGTCAGAGTCGTCCATTAAGATTTAGTGTGTCTGATTCAAAACTATTAAGTTAAATCTTTTCTAATGGATCTTTTGATGGCAAAGTGTGCCCGAAGGCTTTTTCTCTTAAAGAATTTTTCAAGGGTTTTCTTTCGTAAACAATTATGGTGTTATTTACATTCATGCACAATTATTTACTCGCTTTTGTGAAACAATTTTATTGTTGTCTTGTATGAATCTATACTTGTATTAATTATTTGTGGCTTGTTGCAAATAATTATTGGTAACTTGTTAAAGAAATTTTAATCACCTCCCCTCTTGAGTGTTTGTTGGGTCTTAGTTTTACTAGTTAAATAATATAATACAATCATAAGATACTAGTCATTAAACCAAAAGTCAGCAATAGCATCCTACAAGAAGTAATTGAAAAGCAATACATGAAGCAAGGGGGAATTGATAAATGAATTTCCCCATATGACTCCACAGAATGCATAGTACTTGTTCATCAACAAGTAAAACGGACAAAGGAACAACATAGTTAAAAAGAGAATAGATCGAACCGAAAACAGAAGATGGACAACCTTGACCAAAAACAACAACAAACCACGAGAGACACTTCAAATAAAAACTCAAGCAACGCAATAAGACCACTGATCATCCTCCACAGCAACAGAATCAACATTGGGAACAAACTTCTCATCATTGCAATAGTAGTAACCATTGCCCCCAGCAGCAGTCAGGCTGCAAGAGGATGCAGCCACCAGATATGGCATGTTATCGAAATACCGGGCAAGGCCACTGGCCAGAGCCATGCAGCCATTAGAATCGTCATTACCATTGTTGGCAAGCTCCTCTGCACGGTGCTTGAGAGTCTCGAACATGAGGTGGGGCTCAAAATGCATCATCCGTAGCACATCACCACAGGATGGACCAGGGGCAGCGTGAGTCACAGCAAAGTTGTGTGGACCATTGCGCTGAGACACGCGCACCACACTTGGGCCCCCAAACAGGTTGTGAACCCCCCCAAGTGCCTCCTCATAAGCCCCACCCAAGAACATCCCCAAATAGTAGCTCCCACCATCACCATTAATACAACCATTGCCTTCCAATTCATGCAGAGGCAAGCTAGACTCACCTCCTATGAATTTGTCGATCTTCCCATCACTATCACATGTCAAGTCCGACAATATCCCTCTCACTGCAGGACACTCATCTAGCCTGTGTATTGGAATAATAGGAAACAACTGGCCAATGCCCCAGAAATCAGGAATAGAGGTAAAAACCGATAGATTCACATGGTAAGTGCGGACAGGATCAGGTACCCCAATCGCCTTGGAAACCAATTCACAAAGGCCATCAACTTCAGCCAGCTGTTCAATCCCCAAAGACCCTTCTTTGAATTGCTCCACACACCTCTGTTTCAGCTGCTCTGCATAAAGCAAACAATTATCTTTCTCACCGTGAACTGCAGCAGCAGATAAATTCCGATAATCAGCTAGAGCATCATTAGGGAGCCTCTCGACTAGGTCCTGAAGTCCGTTAAAAGACATTGGAGAAGACTGATAGGAACTTGCAGAAACAGCTTCGAACAATAGAATTGAATGGTGAGAAACAATGGCACGGCCGCTTTCACTGCAAAGTACTGGATGTTTCACGCCCTTACGGTCACATACTAACTGAACAGCCTGAACAACAGCTGAAGCATACTCTTCAAGACTGTAACCAACAGAAATATCGGAATCCTGAGATTTTGAGCCATCATAATCGATTCCAAGGCCTCCGCCAATATCAATGACTTTAACACAAGCACCAAGACGGACTAATTCACAGTAGATTTGAGCAGCCTCACCGACACCATCGGCGAGTAAAGCAGTAGATGGAATTTGAGATCCAATATGGAAATGCAGCAACTGTAAGCAATCCAGCATTTCATATTGTTTGAGCTTCTTAACAACGCGAAGAATCTGAACGGTTGTCAACCCAAATTTCCCTTTCTCCCCGGAAGTGGACCCGAAATGTCCAGAATGTTTGGTTCTCAGCTTCGCTCGAACACCAATCACGGGACGAACACCGAGTTTCTGGCTGATATCAATCACAAAATCCAGCTCTTCCTCTTGTTCAAGCACAATTACAGTGTTTAAATGCAACTTTCTAGCAACCAATGCGAGAGAAACGTATTCTGCATCCTTAAATCCGTTGCATACCAGAAACGCCTCTGGGCTTCCCTTACAGAGGCAGCTCATGGCTAAGAGAAGTTCCGGCTTGGAGCCCGCTTCAAGCCCGAAGCGGAAGCCCGACCCAAATTCCACAATGTCCTCAACCACGTACCTGTCTTGATTGCACTTCACGGGATAAACGCCCTGGTAATGGGCCTCATAGCCATGCGATTGGATCGCAAAATTGAAAGCTGACTGCAGAGATTCAAGTCGATTTTTTAGCACATCTGGGAAGCGCACAATGAGAGGGAGCTGAAGCCCGAGCCCGCCAGAAGATTTCGGCTCTGAGACCTTTCTCACCACCTTGAGGAGATCGATCTCCTGGTGGGCCAGCGTCCCAACACCGTGAGGGCGGATCGAAATGTTGCCAGAGGAGTTGACGGTGAAGTAAGGGGCACCCCACCCGTCAACCCGGTAGAGTGCGGCGGACTGAGCGAGTGCCCAGGTGGCAGGCATGGAAGTAAAGGCGGCGGCGGTGTTTGTAGACGGAGGTTCGCCGGAGGAAGAGAACACCTCCGACGTCGGAAGAGCGCTTTCCCCAGCAAATGCGTAGCCAGGAGGAGGCGCTACAGAAGCGTCTGCGAAGCAAGCCAAGGCCGGCATCTCTTTTCCGATCCGAGAAAAGAATCAAAAAATGAAAATTTCACAAAAATTAGAATTATTTTCACGATTTTTAAGAATGATTTTGTAACAGCTGGGGGCTTTAAAACCCGCCGAGGCCGGAGCCCCGGCTACCCCCTCAAAAGAAGCAGAAAAAGATCTGCGTCACAATAGAACGAGAGACACACGCACTCTTACACGACCCAAAAATCCCCACGCCTAACGCTCAGAAGAATATAATTTCAACGCCACAAATTGGAAAAAAAATGTGTAAAAAGTGAATCAGTAACAACTCTAAATCCCTGTATCGCACCCCACCATGCAGATCCAAAAGCAGAATGAAGAGATTAAGGAGTTGAGATTGACGGAAACCTAACGGCGTCAGTTAATCAGGAAAACGGAGAATTCTATTGGAAACAGAGGAAAAAGGAGCAGGTTGAGGATTTGAGACTTGACGTTAGCCTAATAGAGAATCTGCAGGAGAATTGCAAAATAGCAGTAAATGAATGGTTAGTGAGCGAGAATTGCATGAACGGTGAAGTGAATTTATATAGGAAAAAGGGAGGGGATTCTGGGCTGGGCCGTGGGCCCACTTCGACCACTGAATTAAGAATTAATATCTGATTTTTGGGAAATAAATTTTTTCTTTTTTTCGTTTGCTGTATTTGGTGGGTCAGAGATTAATTCACGGCGGTTAATCGGCGTCGGGTTGCCGCGTGTCTAGAGAATATGTGGGACCTATGTTTTGGCTCTTGCACTCTCTCTACCTTCAATTCCTAACTGACAACCAAACCAAACAGAACCTTTGTTAACGGCTGGCACATGACCGCGTGTTTGGTTAAGTTCATTTTTTTTACTTATAAGCAACTTGTAGCCTAAATAAGTCCTTTTTTATTGATTTTGTTTCTTGAGGTTAAGTTGTATTATCACTTGAATGTGAGGGCGAGTCTATTTTATAATTGGGGTTGAAAATTTGAATAATGCTATTTGTACATTCTTTGCTTTACATGAAATTTGACATTGTGTGTATATTCAAAAACGGTTTGGAGGGAAAGTGTGTTAAATTCAAAAACTGTCCAATGTGATAGCNTTCTTTGCTTTACATGAAGTTTGACATTGTGTGTATATTCAAAAACGGTTTGGAGGGAAAGTGTGTTAAATTCAAAAACTGTCCAATGTGATAGCGCCACGTGGAACAATGTAAAACTTGATGTAAAACTTAATGTACTTGTAGCATGATTCTGTTGAAAATTTTTGGAATAGTGATTGATGGGAGAATGTGTGATTGAAAAGTTTTAGATTTGTGTGTAATATTATTTTATTTGATGAATGTGTGGTTGAAATGAAGAGAGAGAGAAAATTAATGTAATAAAATTTAATTTAATGGGGCTCAAACGAGGACAAGGTGTTCAAGCAATAAATTTCAGATTAATTGTGCTTAAGATAAATTTTAAGTCTTAATTCTGAGTATTAAAGAGTTTGATTGCATCTTTTTTACTTAGATATAATATTTAGGGAAACAATTATGACATCTTTGTTATATAAAACTTACATCCATCTAAATATTTAAAAACAATCTCGTGTTCAACACGAAACAGAATTGTGATAAATTGACGGTCCAAATGTGATGTCCTGAATCAAATTTAAGAAATTGATCCAATCGATTCCTACATGTTACCATAGAGAAATGTTGAAGATGAAAATTTGAATTTGGGTTTTTTCATACAAGCTTACAAAAGAGGAAAGTGGGAGGAAGGATTTCTTCAATTTAGAATTTTATAAATTAACCTCATGACTACACAAAAAAACAATAATGGATACATTGAAAAGTATATTTATTCTTTTCAATTGATATCTTCAATTTTTGGTACTTGTTAGGAACTTTCGTCTTCAGAATTTGACAATTAAAACGCTCAATAACAAATTTGGAAGATAGACAATGACTTACCATCGCACGAAATGTCTACGAGTGTTCAGTTCGATGGATATAACTCTTGCCGAACTTGCAAAAATGAGAAAAGCTTAACGTAAGGGCAAGTTGTGTGTGGTTTGTTTCAAAATGATAGTACTAAAGGTGAAATTTTCTTTTAACTTCGTCATCATATTCTTTGATAATATATTATATTTTAAAATATTTATTCGTTTATGATGATATTTTGATAGTATACGAAATTCATGAATTGTAGCGTGGAGAAAAGGACGCAGTTGGAAGAGTCACCCACCTGCCTCAGGTAACGTTGTCCCCAAAAAGAATCTCACCCCTTTTTTTTTTTTTTGAAAGAGTCAGGCTTTTAAATTAATTCAAAGAAAGGACGCTTTTGGTCTGAACTAAACTAAATTGTAAAATGTCTTTCACGTCCACGAATAATGTTAAAGCAAATCCTAAGTTCCGACCAATTTTCAAAGTATTGACACATTTTGAATAATAAAAGGGACTTTTTGGTGGACCGAACGACGACGTAGAAAGGTAAGACTAATTGGTCCAACCTTGCATGTGCATTACGCCAATGTTGAACAAGATTTCCTTCTTTACCCAGTAAACGTTTCGTTATGATTAAATATTGAACATTTTAAGTCGACAAAGAATTATTAAATATATTTTCTTAATCGAATTTGATAAATGCATAATTTTTATTTCGAGATGATGACAAGAATTAGGATCTGTCTGGCAGTACTTTTGCTATTGAGCTTCCTAATTATAAACTAATTTTTAAAATAACTACCTCTTCTTAAAAACTCTTTAGAGAAAGTCGTACTGCATCGACTTCATTTAAAAGTTGAAGTATTTTCATAAAATTAAATATACGGATCAAAAACAATTTTTGAATTTCAAAAATTCGTTCCGACTTGTCGAAAATCATATCAATCGGCCCCTTAGAATTTTCTATATTGACTAAGGTTCAACATGATTGCTGAATGACACGTTGGATGACTCGTGTAGACATTGATCCTTTTGTCGCCCCCGTGATCCAATTTTGTGAGAATTTTCACAAACAATTGAAAGTGAAAACGCGTTTCCTTTTTGGTGGCATCATCTTGTTAATGCGATTTAGTGCTTTGAGGATGTGTAAACAAATCGTGGCCGTTAATTATGATATGCAATTATGCATGGTCTAACTAATTGGGATATGCTTTGGATCCTATGGACAAATGGGTGTGGGACTTCTCGTAGATTCTTATGATTGCAATCACATGATAAAAAAGTCAAAAAAGAAAAATTAAATTTGAGNATCACATGATAAAAAAGTCAAAAAAGAAAAAATTAAATTTGAGGAATCTGGTTTCTTTGAATACACTTAATAGTTAATACCCAAGAGTCATGCGAGAAAAACGTAATTGCAAACGTGTCAATTTGTCGGTTTTGCATTAAGGACATGTTTGGCAAAGTTTATAAGTGCTTTGTTGACGTAGTACATAATGAAGAAGATTTCATGAAAAGTGGAATCGACGTCAAAAGAAATAATTTTTCTTAATGTCCATTTTTCAAATAAGTTTGGATCAATTTTGAGTGGAAGCACTTCAATAAGCTAAACTCGTCGGCTTTCCCCAGATGTACAATATTTTTCGACCAAATTCCATCATTTAAGGATAAAACCAAGTGTACAGATGATTTCTCGCTATAATTTTTCCAGATGTTGCCAACAGTCGTCAATTTTTTTTTTCAATCACCAATGGGGAGGCTCGTTACTTCAATTGAGATGATGCAAAATCATTTCATCTTTTTAGTCGAAGTAACTAACAATTTCTACTTCGGTATTTCTTTTTTCGTTTATATCCATAGAATCTTTGTGAATCCATAGGACTTTCGTCCTTCCATTTTGACCATTATTTTCATATACATAATAGTACGAAAAAAAAAGGCCCGGCTCCAAGTTGATCAAGAATAGTGGCTTTGAGTTTCTCGATCCTTTGAGAAATGGCGCCACCTCACCATCTATATAAATTCTTGCAATAAATTATGTACACCAAACATGATTCATCATTTAAGCCTCCAGAAATGTTTTTGATTTTTTGAATAATTTTGTATTATAAAATAAATTCAGAATTTAATTCTGCTTATGCTGGATTAATTTCGAAAATTAAATTAGAAATTTTAGGCCTTGTTTGTTTATGATTAAAA
>CAIGRT010145226.1:0-16666 GCA_903798405.1 Fraxinus platypoda | reverse complement strand
ATTTCATGAGCATAAAAATGTACGTGTTGATTTGAATATAATATACACATTATCGGTGTAATATCTCCAACAATTCCTTCCCAAAAAGTTCAACTCATTAGGTGAAAGCTCAATTCCCATGTAATCCCTCATCTACCACATATATAACCAATATAAAACTTTGTTTACACTAAGATTTCTTGGTGTCATGTTTGAGAGGCTAACTTGTCGTTCATTATTCTTCCCCTCCCAAAGTGAGGGTTAATATTGTTCAATGAACCACGTTTGGTATTTGCCAGTAATTCTTAATTAGCTTGTTGTTTACCTTTAATTTCAACCATTGACTTGATAGCAATATCTGGGGAAGGGAACATCCACAAGAAGGTGCTTATGAGTATACTCTTCATTTTTTCTTTGAAAGGGACTTTTAGTTTGATTGTCATTTAAAAATCTTTTACTTGAATTATTTACTATTCACTATGAATTGCAGAATGTGGTAAATAAATTTTTAAGATTTGGCATCTCTAATATATATATATATATATATATATATATACAAATGATGTAATTTCAGAGATATCACTTATAATTAATATGTGATCGATGCATGCTTCAAAAATCCAAGATATTTTTCTTTGTAGAGTTTGCCGTGTCCAAAAAATTATTATACCATCTTTGTCCGATACCAAGAAGCACAACCTCTCTTAAATGCGATTTATGATTTAATCTTACAAAGATGGTAAATCTCGAAGAGTAAAACAAAATTAATTACTAGGTAAACTATCAAAGTCATTCTTAACAACTCTTTAATATCTTAAATTTGTCATTCTTAATTAATTCACTCAATACAGATGAATTTCATCTCTAAATTTGACTTGTTCGTACCTCTATATGTCAACCCAATGATTTTATATATAGACAAATATCAATTGTTCCATAAATTTGGGCAAGTACATGTATTCTCTGACTAAATATTTGGTATTGTACCATTTGTGAAGTTGATTTTCTTAAAATCAATACCAACCTAAGCGAAAATAGAATAAGATGACAAATACCATCCTAACGTAATATTTCTTAAATCTTTTATTTAGGAGCCCATAATGATTTTATAATTAGTAATTAAAAAAAAATATTTTTATCCACTATAAACAAGAAAAGAAAGACAAATATATGGCGGCTTCAAATTTAGTATTAAAAAAGTTTCCACTAGGTTAAGAAAATAAGAAAACTACTAGGTTAATTAAAGAAGNAAAAAAAAATATTTTTATCCACTATAAACAAGAAAAGAAAGACAAATATATGGCGGCTTCAAATTTAGTATTAAAAAAGTTTCCACTAGGTTAAGAAAATAAGAAAACTACTAGGTTAATTAAAGAAGTCTCCGTGTTGCTTCTCTTTGGTCAACTATTCTCTGCCTGATATCCATTTCGTAAGTTGTTTCGTACGTTGGAAACCAATTCTACGGACAATCCTTTTTGTCAGTTTCTGTGATATATTTATATAAAGAGTGTACTTGTTTTCAGCGTCAAGAGGGAGAACAAAAGCACTAAAAGAGAGGTGTGCAAGAAAATGGTGAAGCCCTCTTTTGTTGACAAAGATGGAGTGAAAAAAGGTGCGTGGAATGAAGAAGAAGATTACAAATTAAGAGCTTATATTCAGAGGTTTGGGCACTGGAATTGGGGATTGCTGCCAAAATATGCACCATTGTTGACGAAAAAGAAGGGCTTTTGGCCGACAGTAAACCATAATTAAGAAGCTAAATACTTTTTAAATTTGTGGTATTAATTTCTTTCCAGCATTTTCATTTGTTCTATTTAACTGTAAGTGGCTTTATATCCTTTCTTTATGGATTTGAAGCATATAATAAGTGTATAGTACCAGCAATTAACTAGTTCAATAATTAGAAATAAAATAAAATAAATATATGATCAGATTATAAACAGTACTATGCTTGCAGAAGATTCAATATTTCGTGTAACTTATTGACAGAAGTGAAATTTAATATTCGGGGTTGCATATCATTCAGGTTTAGCAAGAAGTGGTAAGAGTTGCAGACTGCGGTGGGTGAATTACCTCAAGCCTGGAGTGAAAAGAGGGAACTACAGCAAGGAAGAAGTTGATCTTATCATGGAACTGCATGCTGAACTTGGAAACAAGTATGAAATAATTTTTGATTAATTAAAATTTATCACATAAACGCGAGGGTTTTGTGTTAACCACATCATCTAAAAATTGTTAACCACATCATCTAAAAATTAAGTATAATTTATATTTTTGGGCGTGACAAATCTGTTAATCAAGCTTACTTTTAGTGTTTTACGAAGTTAATGAAAACATGTGGCTGTGTTCCACCAACTCCTATAAAAGCTTAAGCTTAAGCCATCAGTTTCGACACATTTATTTAGTTCTCTACGCTGAAGAATACATTTTGATTGTGTTGCTTAATTTTTCTCCTTTTACATGTTTCTTAGGATAAAATCTAGTTTGCACTACTTCAATTCCTCTAACACTGCTCTTATTTGTTAAATAAAGGTGGTCAGCCATTGCAGAGAAGTTGCCTGGAAGAACTGACAACAGCATAAAAAACTACTGGCATGCACATGTAAAGAAACGCAATAGAAGAAATGCAGCAGCCACAGGTCAAATTAAGCAGCAGCTTTGTGAAGCTTCCCAATTGTCTGAAATATTACATGAACAACAACCTAATCTAAATAGCTCGAAGGCAAACATTCAAAACGAATCATCCCCAAAGGACTTTGTTGCAGCTGAATCCTCATATCTCCAAGCATTGGATAATTTGGTTCCACCTCTCAATAATACTACCTGCGGAGCGCATGATGATACGATTATTGGGGATTCAGAGGAAGGAAATTTCTGGTCTGAACTATGTCAGATTAATTATTTAGAGTCATCAATGGAGTTGAATTATGATGACTTATTATTCACGGATCCTTATATTATGAGTCCTCAAGGTCCTCAACACTGGATTGCCGAAAATAGTACCCTTTCATCTGGTGCAGTTGCAGAAACCCAAGAAATTTTTTGGACCGAACCAGAAGGAGGACTTTTCTCGCACTCCTTTTTATGCTATGATGATAATTGAATCTGTATGTGTAATACAATGTATTAGAGAGAAAATTATTCCTATGCTTTGATCAATTGCAACATCAGAATATATTTATGGGGTATTTTCACGAATGTCTACAATTAAGGGTGTGAGTTGAAAAATGTCAAATTTTCAAATTTAATACTAAACTGTCTATTATGCCCTTAATAAAAAAAAAAAAAAGGACATTTGAATCTCTACGTATTCTCGACATTTAAAATGTCATTCTCGACATTTGAATCCCGTTTTATATTTCAATAGTACACACGTCAAATCACAATATTAAATGTTCTCGACATTTCAAAACGTCATTCTCGACATATTAAATGTCTAGAAGGATATTTCATTCCAAACATGACATTATTGTCCTTGAATGGAATCATAAATTGTTGATCATGGGTATTTTGGTCTAAAATATACCAAAATGGCCATTTTTGCAAGGATTTTTGAAAGTTGCCATTTTGCAAGTGGTTAGAAGAAAGTGGACATTTCTTACCATTTTCACTATATATTTATTAATCATAATCTTATATAGACCTTTTCATCTATACGAAGAGAACTTTTTAATCTTATGCAGACATTTTCCTCAAATTTATACTTTGATGATCTAATAAACGATTTTGTTTTATTTAAAAGAAGCAGCAGCTGATTATGTGGAATGTGCACGTATGTTGGTGCAAAATTCGCAAGTGTACGAGATCTTTGACAAGTAATATAATTGATGAGTTGAGAGTAACGTCCCACAGGAAATAAAATTTGAGTTTAATAACTTTTTATGGGATTCGAATTATGTAAATAAAAGAGAGTGTAATTTAATTTTATATTTAATTAATCTAAGAAAATTGTAAAAATGTGATTTTTATCAATTTATGAATGATTGTATTAGATCTCGAATTTGCCTATTGCTATTTATTTCAATTCTCGATTTGTAATCTAATTCCGTTCATGTATTCTTGACAATCGATAATTTCAAATCCACCTATTATTATTTATTTCAATTCTCAATTACGTATCTAGTACCATTCATGCATTCTTGACATTCGATAATTCTATTGTAATTAATTCTATTTTTCAAGACAAATTAAATATATTCTAATCGCGACCCAAATCTATTTATAGTTTGAATTCGAATGATTAGAATGCATTAACGTTTATATTATCTATGTGATTGCATATGTGGTAAATGTTATTCCTAACATCTATTGCACATATGTTAATTTTGCCGCGTTTTAAATTTATTGTGAGTCTTACAACACTACAATAAGCAACTAATTATCTAATTAGTTGCCAATCAATTAGATAATGCAAATGATATGCAAAATTAATCAAGAAACTCAAGAAATAAACTAAACTACTAATCTTGAATTAAAACAAATAAACAAATAGTGTTCATCTTCATCCAATATAAAAGCAGATCTAGCATAAGATGCTAATATATAAATTACAAGAAAAATAATAGAAAAATATCACTCGGATCATGAAATAAATCAAAAGATATTGATTTTCAAACCCAAAGTTGAATTTTTCAAAATCTTGATATAATTGACCTTCAATTCCTTACTATAACTTGATTTTCTCTCTCAAAATATAGCAATTAGGCTCTTGTTCTTGATGAATTTGATGAAACTATTGCGTATGAAGAGGCAATAGAGGTTTTTTCAATGTGTTGCCCTCGTTCTCTATTTATAAGAGTCGAAAATATGTCAAAATCGCGTTCAATTTGGTTTCCAAAAAAGTTTGAATCGCGAGAGGAAACTAAAGATTCATTTGCAGAAATGGCTTGTGCGCACTGGTATAACTATCGTGTACGTGCCGTAGAACC
Organism: Fraxinus platypoda; assembly: GCA_903798405.1. Classification (NCBI taxonomy): domain Eukaryota; kingdom Viridiplantae; phylum Streptophyta; class Magnoliopsida; order Lamiales; family Oleaceae; genus Fraxinus; species Fraxinus platypoda. The sequence goes on along the minus strand of CAIGRT010145226.1, from coordinate 11,759 downwards.
CAAACTTTGATCCCCAAACTTTTGATCCCCTTCGTTTTCACAAGTTTTTCGTTCTTTTCTTCCAAATTCACCAATTTGCATTAAGTTCAACCTAACAGACATAATTAACACAAAATTAAACTATAACTCATTCAAATTAATAACAAATTAAGCTATAATTCATTCAAATTTAATATTAAAGTAAAATATGAATGCTCTGGCTGTCATGAATATTTATTTTGTTAGATGAATAGCATATTATCCAAATATATATTTAGAGTCCCGATTTCTCCAATTAGCTCTATTTATGTTAAATACATAATCTTGTCAAACCAAATATTTTCTGAACTAACTATTCTGACCCTACAAAGAATTAAGGGATCCCCTTTTATTATTTGCCATTAACTAATTCTTAATTTTTAACTAACTATTCTGTTCCCACTAATTTATGGAGAAAAACTATTCGAGACTTCTGAATTGATTATCAAGAAATTTAATTTGAAAAATCAATCAGTATTATGGTTCAAAAGTATGTGACAATATATTAACACCCCATTATAAGAAATGAAGTGAGATATGCAATAAACTATAATAAGAATTGAAAAGCTTCAGAGTTGTATTTTTTTATTCAGTCATAAATAATTAATTAGTCAAATTTTACGCGGTACAATCCCTGTTAGCATTTGACTAAATTATTGTCATTCGTTGTTGATAGCAGATTAGACGCACGTGATAAAATAGGAAATCAAGGGTGGGTATCCTTCTCCGGGGACATGGTGGAGCTTTTACCAAGTCAAATTCATTTCTTATTTCAAAAATTCAGTTCCAGTGGAAACCGATATTCTCGGAAGGCCGTGTGAGAATTTTCTGGAAAAAAGAAAGAAGGAATTGCACAAGAGTTACGTTACATGTACAAAGTTGGATTACAAAGTTAGTTGACAAAATAACATCTATTTTTAAATCATTTGAAATCAATGGTCTGAATTTTGCCAACTCACTTTGTAATTCAACTTTTGTAACCCAACTTTGTACAAATAGTTTTATTGATTGCGCAAAGGGCTGTGCAATCTCAACGGTTAATTGTACATGTCAGCATCATTTGTCAATAAAAAAAAGAATAATGTTATTTATTATTATTAGTGTTAAGCACCAGTATAGATCTAGATGATACATGATATTAAATGATAGATTCATTTAGATGTGAAATCACACTATTCATTTAATTGAATTTATAAAATGTAGTTATCTAAAGTATGGCATTATTCGTTAAAAAATAAAAAAAATAAATTTAGTTTTCTAAACCTAACACACGGACCAAAGCATACAACACGGTTCAACATGAAAATTGATGTTTCAAACTATTATATTCAATTCAAACTCTAACCCAAGATCTCCATTTTCTAAGCTTGTCAATGTAAGATTGCATGTAACTTTGTGAAGTCCAAGACTGGATATTTATAATGTAGATGTTAAAGACATTAAATTTCGTTGGCGTGAAAAGATTATACTACGAGGGTTTCGCTTGTGAAAATATATTGAATCAATTTTGGCATTTTACTAGATTGAAATATTCTTCTCTTACGGTTTCACGTGTATGAGATGATGCAAGGATTTCATACTCCTCTTTGGTTCGCACATAAGTTTCTTTATTTCTTGTTTGATCTCACCATCGACACATTTTTTTTCTCTCTTTTTTTTTTTCCCTTGTACTTTCACTTGCCCAATTCCGGAGATACATGCATGTTGATCATTGTTTTACAAACCAAACCATTAACTCTTTTTCTTATCTCACTTCACGATACTCATTTACTTCCCAAAGTAGTATTCCTAGGGATCGAACTCTCACGACTCTTATAATGAACTTCTAAGTGCATCGCGGTATCATTGAGGCAACTTAAGAGTATGGATGACAAATCCAAACACAATAATTTATGAATATTCCCATCGCAAAACCTCGAATCCAGAATGTATTGGAAGTAATTAAACTAAATTCTACTTTTGGCTATTTTAAGCAACAAAGACAAATTCATGGCGGCTTCAAATATGGTAGAAATGCTTTTAAAATTAAAAATATTTAAGAAAGCTTTTACAATAAAAAATGTTTCCATTAGGTTAAATGACTATACAAAGAAGTCTCCTTGTTGCTTCTCTTTCTTCAATTTTTTATCTTCCACACATCATTTCGCAGTTTTTTCGTATGTTGACAGTGGAAACCAATTCTGCGGAAAATTCTTAGTAATTTGTTTCTTTGAGCTTATATATATAAAGAGTGTACTACATTTGAGCATCAACAGACAGATAGAGCAGTGAAAAGGGAAAAAAAGGGTGTGCAAGAAAATGGTGAAGCCCTGTTATGTTGACAGTAATGGATTAAAGAAAGGTGCGTGGAGTGAAGAAGAAGATAAAAAGTTGAGTGAACATATTCAGAGCTGCGGGCACTCGAATTGGAGATTACTACCCAGATATGCTGGTAAGAACTGCTATTCTCCATGGTTTCATTCATAAAAAATAAAGAAGCTGATAAATTGCAAACTGCGTAAACGATATTTTCATCATGAAATTCTTTTGCTATTACAATTTTGAAAATTTAAACCCCAGTTAAGGGAAGAGAAACCCTAATTTCCAGCAACCAATTTCTCAAATATATATGGTATTTACTTCTTTCTCAACTTTATTTGTAGCTGATTTATTCATCTATATATGATATTTTCTATCATTTCTTTAAGGCTTCGGAACTTATAAATTTTGAGCTTTAATCAGTGTAAGAGGGATATAATTTATTTATTAATCATATTGCGTATCTTTCAGGTTTAGCAAGAAGTGGTAAGAGTTGCAGACTGCGGTGGGTAAATTACCTCAAGCCTGGAGTGAAAAGAGGGAACTACAGTAAAGAGGAAGTTGATCTTATCATGGAACTACATGCCAAACTTGGAAACAAGTACGAAATAATCCTCAATTGAAATGTATCAGAAGTTAATCGAGATATTGTGATTTTTATCTGCATTTAGAAGTTTTTGGGATAAAATCTAGTTTGCAAGGGTTTATATATTCCTCTTAACACTTTGTAAAATGTAGGTGGTCAGCCATTGCAGAAAAGTTGCCTGGAAGAACGGACAACGGCATAAAAAACTTCTGGCATGCACATGTAGAGAAACGCTTCAAAAGAAATGTTACAACAACTTCCTCATTGTCTGAGGAAGAATCCGCCTCAAAGGGCGTTGTTGTGGCCAGATCCTCAAGTCTCCAAGAATTGGAAAATTCTGTTCCATTCCTCAATAATACGAATTGTACAGCACATGATACGGCTTGTTGGGATTCAGTGGAAGGAACTCCGTGGACTGAACCAAGTCAAATGAATTTTATTGAGTCGTTACGGGAACTGAATTATGATGAATTACTAAGCCCAAATCCTTATATTTTGAGTCCTTACTACTACCTTTCAGAAGATAGTACCACTTCATCAGACGCAGTTGCAGAAACCCAACGGATTGAACCAGGAGGGCTTTTCTCGTCCTACTTTTTATTCTCTGATGATAATATAAATCTGTTTTAATATATATATATATATATATATATATATATATATATATATATGGTGAATAATGTGCTACATTACAATACGCGTATTAATCATAATCTTATAAAGTCATTTGGTTTGTATTTGAAGGATTGTATTTTTCTTTGGCCATTGGTGACCAACATAAATGTGCAATTAGTGAACCCGGAAAATAAATGTTTGCTGTTGCTAATATATTTTAATTTAATTTAATTTTTTTTTTATTATTATTATTATTATTATTATTATTATTTTGCAAGAGGACAATACGGTTAACAAGTAATAAAATAGTGACTAGAGTATCATTCAACACGAATTGATTATTGATTTTCCCTTAATTAAAATTAACCCTAACAAGAACACACATATTAAACCCCTGTTTGTTAGGAATTAAAATCTAAATTTTAAATTAAGCCAAAGTTAACGATTAATTTCAATCACATATTTTATAGAACTCAGAACATTTCAACCACACATTTCATCAACTTCTATCAAAATCTTTTAAAAATCTTATTTTAATCCACCAAACAGGGGGTAAATTTAGGTTTTAAAATTGAGTTTTTCCTAGAAAACTAAAACATACAAATTAATTCTAATAGAGAAAGCAAGTATTGAGGTAGAAATCAATTAATGAAATAATTAGTATTTTCGATTTTACTAATTAATCCTACTCACGTTCAATTTATTGGTTCAATTATTATGTTGTTGGTTATTAAATCCTAGGCAAATTATTAATAGTTTGATAAAAGTGATACATAAAAACCTAGGACAACGGCGTGATTAGTGATTTTTTTTTTTCAATTTAATAAAAATTTGTGAAAAGCAAGTTTTAACATGCAATCTCACGATTTAGCAAATAAAAAATATTACGTAATTTAGTTTTCGTTAACAAACATGAAAACTATTCAATCATTTTAATCCAACCCAATTTTATTAAAACAAAAATAAAAATAAACCAACAATTAAATAAAGAAGAAAATGAAGAAATATGAATGTTCCCTCCAACGTCACTTCGAATCTTCAAGCATTCCTTTTTTTTTTTTTTTTCCTTCAAACTTTTTCAAGCCCTAAACGAGAGAATTAATATATATTTTTAGTCTATTTTCCAACATCCTTATAATGTCCCAACAATGGGATTTATGTACTCGAAGGTTTTGACCTCTATTAATTCCGGTGCACCTTGTTCCAAAATTACTTTTCAATTTACATAATTTGAGTCCTAGTCCGGTTTAGATTCAAGGGTGTCGTGCACCTGCAAGCATGTGACTAATGCATTGCACAAAATCACATTTCTAGCAGTCGTAAGGCATTTTTTTTTTTTTTTTTGGCAATTTGGAGTAAGATGTGCGTAACTTCTAATAGAAAACTTCGAATATGATTAGTATGAATGCGTTGAGCTCCTATTTTGATAAATTTTCCATTGACATAAATATGCCCAATATAAATCTCTAAACCTTATCATGGTTCTCTTGAATGTTAGCTTCTTCTGGCTTTCGATATCCATTTTAATTCTTCTTTTTTTGCGAATGTCTTCTAAGCTTGAGATTGTTCCTATGACAGTACGATGAGAATAAATAGATACTCAAGAAAATTACTAGAAGTTTGGGCCATGAGGTTTGGAAATGGGTAGTGTTGGTGGTGGTAGAGTGTGTCCCTCAGGGTTGGAGTGCGCGGGAATTGGGGTTGGAGAAAATGAAGGTTAACTTTTTGTTTGAACTTTTTTTGTTCATTTCTATCTTCTATTTCTTTCATTTTTGTTATGAATTTGGATTGTAAGATAATGACGATAATGAAATAAATAAGAAGAAAATAAACATACAGATTTACTTGGAAACCCAATACGGGGGAAAAAAAAAAACCCACGACCAGAGGAGTAGAAATCTACTATAATCAATATCAATTGTGTTTAAAGATCTCAATGCACTCAATTGAAATCTAAAGCTCTCGAAATGTTGTATGAATTTTGTTAATTTCTATACAAGTCGTGCCATATATATATGAACCATAGAGAGCAAGTTGTAGAAGAATAAGAGTCCAAAATCGCGTCGAAAAATAAAAACGGGCCTGGACTGGATAAGCCTGTCACATGGGAGATAGGCGAGCGAAAAGGCAGCGCTAGGTTTGAATTGGTAAAAAAAATCTAATAATCATATCGAAGCTTGGTTTAATAAGTTCAATGTATATTATGAATTGGTAAAACTAAAACTTCCAGCTTTCTAAGTTATTTGCAGAGATAATAAATTTTGAGCTAACCCAACCAAAACTAATCTTCACAAGTTTGACAATTTTAAATGCTATGATAGTTTTCATATATAATTAAACATAATTAAAATTACTGTGTGGTAGTATGATACGTTTAGAATGTCACCCTTGTCATTCTTGAATAAGAAAAACTTGGCCATTAGCATCTGAATCCAAAACTTAACAGAGCATATAGTATAGCAAATCCCCAAAAAGAATGTGCAATGTAGCTATAAACAATTCGCAGTAGATCAGAAGCCATTTACAAGGTAAAAGAAAGGGTAAAAGAAAGAAATCAGATCAGCATTTGTGAAGCTTGATGCAAAATTGCATTTGGTAAAAGCTCATTCCTTGCTGTCAAAAAACACATGTGATCCCAAAGTAAGGTATTATTTCGGGGAACACCAAAAAAGTTAACAATGGGGTTAACTGTCAACCCAACGCTTGAGCTTATCCCTGCATACTCATGCAAGTATCGCATTTCCAACTGCCGCAAATATTATGGCAAAATTATTAGAGGTAAGTTAGACATGACAAGCATGTGGTAAAACATTAAATACAAAACTCACCTTTCCAGACCTTTGATCAAGAACTCTAAGGTTGAAAATGGCCTTCAACCCAAGAGCAAGTTCGTCATTTGTAAATTGTAATGGTGGTAAAAGAGTTGGCATTGGCTTCATAAGTTAGTTATATAGTTCACCAAGCATAACTTCATTTAACATTATTTATTAATACGTAAGAAATGTCCATAGAGGCATACAAGAAGAATAAAAAATCTAAGTTTAACATTGCTATAAGGAAAGGGAATGAAACTACAATTTATTGCAAAACACAAGACGGTAACAGTACCGATAAAACATATATTGAAGCTTGTATCAACATTAACATCTATTATGATACTCTTGTGCTTCAACTGAGCATTGATATCAGCCAAAAATACTTCCCCTTTTTGTTCTTGTTGAAGTAAGGGCCTGAAACTAGAGAAAAAAAAATCTTCAAAATTAAGAGGTCATAAAATATTGATAATGATATCAAGACATAGCATCGATATCCATAAATGATAATGGCTGCAATCAACTTAACATTATGACAGCCAATAGACTTACAATATCCAATCTATAAATCACATTCTATACAAGTTTTCTATAGTGTATAATGATGATTGGTGTACTCTTCTTGTTTCACGAGATTAGATGAGAAATGAGCAGTTACGAAGGGTTTCACTATTTAAATGCTAATTCAATGAAAAAAGATAGTAATTTTCTTTACACAGAAAGGGCTTCTTAGATAGAATCAATAGTGACAGGAATTATTTAGTGTCAGTGTCTTTATTGGTGTAAATTTAAAATATATTGGAACATAAACAGTAAAATATGCCTCATAAGCTGAAATATACAATTTCCATAATGTCAATTTTTAGTTTAGTAAATTCTACATCTTGTAATAGATTATCATCACTTAGTTCGTTAAGAAATATTTAGGAATAGTTACTTTACTTTCGTGGCTACAACATTTTATTCTTTACAAGTAGAGGTTATTTAGTACCAGAGTTCTATTTGACAAACAACTCCTATGAAGAGACTGATTTCTTCTAGACCAGTGATTATATTTGAATTTTGGTTGTATTGATAAATATGAAATACCGTCTGTAATAGTTTGCTTTTAGATTTGATGGCCATTTAATATGGCATCAAAGTACATAAATTCATTACTACCTCTGATGGTAATTGGATGCAGTAGACGTTTGGGAAAAATAGACGTAGTGTGCATGTGAGGGAGTACGAAGACGACATGGTTCAGTTACGTGGTGGTCATTCAATGTTCATAAAGTTGGTTTTTTCACTTTGGTCTTGTAATCCTTTTTATTTAATACAAGATTATGATACATCCAAGTGTATTTTGATATTGCACATGCATGTTGTTAGAAAAAAGAAAGAGAAGCCACCTTAATGCAGCAGAATACAAGACAAACAAAACTCTCATCTTTGAAAATATTTGTGTGGTCTCTGGAGAGTACATTGAATGATTTTGCTAGAATAGATATTCCAAGTCTTACTTCTACCAAGGCAGGATTGTCCCCTAGACCAAACTCTGCAAAATTGATTTCATATGTTAAAAAATTGCTTCCCCAAAAGAGATCCGGGGGTAAACACCCAACTCAGGATGGTGAGAAGACAATGCTTATTAACGAAAGCTTCCTAAAAAATTAAGGATTCATTGGGGATGGGGTTGATTGGGAATATCACTTTTTGCAGTAATTAACAACAATTGAATGCTTAAATTTTTTAGCACCTTTTAGTTTTGGATCAAAGGCATTGCTTAGAATTTTTCATGTATTACTATTTTATCGTTAAAGGGTGTACAATATCACTCGTAAAACTGAATGATTTATAGAATATAACTACGTTTTGTGATAGTTAGTATGTGGTCCTTCGTGGAACCCTGAATTTTGTATTCCAATTTGATTACCAGCAATTGTTACAATTATTGAAAATAACTAGCATCCTTAGCGACGTGTTTAATGTTAGTTATTATATAGTTTCTAATTATAATGATCTTTGTAATTGTCTAATTTGATGCTCCGTTAACTTGTTTTTGTTTATAATCTGCGTCCATTTGGTTCGTGGTGCTAAAACAAGGGCGTTAGGGTCGAGGGATTAGTCAGAATGCCAACAAAGGCCCTTCAAGTCACTACTAGGAAGTCACCTTTTAGTAAAGGTATTACTTTCGGCACGAGTCTAATAATATACTTCTCTTTAACATGTAAATATCCTTAATATGATATGCTGCTTGGCAAAATGATGCTAGGTGCGCAAATTTTTGAAGACGTGGTTCTTTCTCTTGTTCATTAATGGATGTGTAGTATATGTAGGTTTATCAATTGCACGGTATAAGTTATTGCTATTTAATTATGCAGATTTATCATCCATAATGCCATATTTCGACACGCTAGCATTACTTTAAAAATAACACATGCACGAACAAAAGACTAGCATATTTGAAAAGATTAAAAGTCTTTGAAGTTCTATATATATATATTTTTAATTCAGTCATAAACCTGTCTAGGTTCCAAGAAGAAGTATTTATTTATCTTTAATTCAATCATAAACCTGTCTAGGTTCCAGGAAGAAGTAATTGGTCAAATGTTGCTGGGAATGATCCGTGTCGGATCATGTTTCAGCATTTGACTAAATTCCTGTCTTTTAGCAGATTAGACGCACGTGATTAATAGAAGAAATCAATAACATCTTTCTCCGGGAAAATGGTGGAGCTTCTACCAAGTCCGAGTCATTTGTTGTTTGAAAAATTCACTTCCAGTCGAAACCAGTATTCTCAGAATGCCGTGTGAGAATTTTTGGAAAAAAGAAAGAAGAAGAAAAATTGAACAAAGGGCTGTGAACTCAACGGTAACCGTACATATCAGCCTAGTCTACTAGGTAAAAATGTTAATTTTTGTTGTGTATGTGGCTCATATAAAGTGAAACAGAAGTTTACTGAAAGAAAAGATCGATGTCGGAGCGAAGTGGAGTGAAGCGAGGGGAGCGGAACCCGGCAAATGAAATGTTAGGATAAAGTCGGTGAAAAACTCAAAGGTTTGACACCGTTTTTGCAACTTTCCCTAATTAAATATTAAGTAGACTTATAGCATAGATAAGTGTGTAAAGCACTTATCATTTGACATTTGCTTGTTTGAACCCCATTTTTTTAAAAAAAAATGCATTTTGTAATAGTGTTACGAGAAATAAAGTTTTAAATTTATGTGTAAAATTATTTTATTGAAAAATATGTAGTTGGAATGTGGTCTAACATTGTTCAAGAATATATTTTGATGAAAAAAAAAATAGGACTCAAACAAAGATTAAATAAATAAGAGGATTCGTTTGGTTTGAATTTCAGCAAGCATCATTTTTTAGACTGATTTTTCTCACAAAATTCAACCTAACAAATCTTATATTGATTGGAAAGCTGTACAACCTAATAGAGGGTTGTTCTAGCCTGTTTTTCTCTACAATAGCTTAACTATGCCTTTATTTGTCACCGGTTTATAACATGTTTATAATTAGTTAATTCATTTTTATTCACAAATTTCGTGAGATCCCTTAATTACCATCACTTATACACAGATCATTTTTATTTATTTATAGTTTAAATTGATTATATCTAACTTTCAAATAATAAATAAGAAGAGGCTAAGAGGGAAAAGACCTTTATTCCCTGTATTGAATAAACAAGAGTTAAGAAGACCCACTTCTTGGTCTTTATTTATTTACCGTATTAGTATTAATTTTGCGATGAAAATTGAACACATTTTCACAGGCTAAGGCCTCATGTGGAATACAAATAGAATTTTATGTCTTCAAGGTCACCTTCTATTGTTTCTCTTTTTAAGCTTTAATGGACTAGAATTTCTGAGGCCTCCCTTTTTAATAAAATGATTATTGTGGGGATGTTTTTATTTTGATCTATTATGAAACAGATCGCAAGATAATGACAGTAATGATATAATGAAGAAGAAAATAAGAACACAAGAATTTACGTGGAAACCCAATTCGGAAAAAACCCAAGGGCAAAGGAGAACAATCCACTATAATCAATAGTTTTGCGTTTACAATATCAAGATTCCAATAATCTCAATTGAAATCTAAGCATTCAATCTCTCAATATGTTGTTGAATTCGTAGCTAATATAATGAGAATGTTACAATATGGAGATACAATNCAATCCACTATAATCAATAGTTTTGCGTTTACAATATCAAGATTCCAATAATCTCAATTGAAATCTAAGCTCTCAATCTCTTAAATATGTTGTTGAATTTGTAGAGAATATAATCAAAATATTACAATATGGAGATACAATGTGGAAATATATAAAAACCTTCTTATTGGAATCCATGATGGAGAAGAAGTTCCAAAAATACGGACAAAACGAAAAAAATCGCGAACATCAATTACTGTTGCAGCTCCTAGACGCTAATGTTGTAGCGCTTGGGCGCTAGGTGCAGTGCCCAGGCGTTATATCGCAGCGCCTGGGCACTATGCCTAGCGCGCAACGCTATGTGCTTGGCGTTTGGACATCAGGTTCCTGCCTCATTTTTTTTATTGCTTCAATTCTTAGCGCCTAAGCGTTAGGTCTTGGGTTAACATTCCAAAACATGTTTTTTGCCATCCTAGAGTCCCTTTTTTTATCCAAACTTCTAATTATGATTGAAATTTAATTTTCACAACTTAGGACTCTACAAACCAAGTAAATCTCAAATCACATGGAATCCAATCAACTAAATACTAAATCACATAGAATTTGGATTACACCACAACAAATCTCCACCTTGAGCCAAATTCCATTACAAGGAATTAAAACACATCTTCGAGTAAACACAATTTTTTCTCTTCCAAACAAGCCTCAATGGACTAAATTAACGATAAACACCTACTAAATTCAAACAATGCTCAAAGTTAACAATAAGAAGTGGTTTTGTCATCATATCAGCATGATTATATTTGGTATCAACCTTGCGCACTATTATATCACAACGAGTAATCACGTCACGCACAAAATGGTATCTCACGTCAATGTGCTTAGTGTTATCGTGAAACATCTGATCCTTAGTCAAGAAAATTGTACTTTGACTATCATAGAATACTGTAAATATCTGCAAGTCTTCACTGATTTCACCAGTTAATCCTCTCAACCACATAGCCTCCTTACATGCCTCTGTAATGACCATGTATTATGCTTTTGTTGTAGCAAAGTCACTGTATTTTTCAAAGTAGCTTTCTAGCTGATAGCACAGCCTCCAAGGATAAACACATACCTTGTAAGTGATATCTTTTTATCAAGATCTCCTGCATAATCTGAATCCGCATAACCTATGACTCCATCTGAATTTCTACCAAAATGTAAACAAGCATTTGAAGGGCCCCTCAAGTATCTAAAGATCCACTGCACTGCTTTCCACTGTTCATTGCCAGGATTAGCCATG
>CAIGRT010145206.1:0-15392 GCA_903798405.1 Fraxinus platypoda | reverse complement strand
CAAAATTTGTTTGCTATTCGATTAAGGTTACTATTAATTTTACCTCGATTGAATACTTAGTCCTTATGAGTTCGACACTCTACTATATTACTTGTTCACGATCCCGTTCATTTGCGGGAAATCAAATGATCACAAAGTGTAACTGCAATTGATCTTTGATTTGTGGAATCCTGGCTCAGTTCAACTTACCAATATCAAACCACAATCAATTGACTCCAACCCACAACTACTCCTATCACTTTGGTTGCCACTTTTAGTATGCCTGCAAGGAATACAGTATGGCGGTGTTTGGAAAAGGCAGAGGCAGAGAGAAGGCAAAGGCACGAAGAAAGAGACGGGAAGCAGCCACATTTTCTCTCTAATATATTCACAAAGCACACACCCGTTTCCAACACTATGAAAGTGGATATATATAGGTTAGTTTAGGTTACCAAGACTTCAGACAATATTATCCAACAAATGGGTCAACACTAAGATAATTGGGCCAACACATTGAAAGGACCATCCAAGAGTTATAGTGGCCATGAGCAACATTAACTAATTAAGTTCCTTCCAATTGCCCGAGTTGTTTTCGGGTTGAGCCTATATATTGATTACGTTAATAGTTACTTCAGTCATTAGCTGAGCCCTATGAAATATAATCTAAATTATTTAACATCATTGTCCGAAATTTATTGGGTATCAAAACCCAACAAATCTCCACATTGATAGCCAATCAACCTACAAGTAACCAAAATACAAATTTTATACTTGCATAATCAAGGTAACCAATAAAATTGAAATCACAAACATTATCTCGTGTTTCGGATCCGAAACACATACCATATCTACTCCATGTACTCACCAGGGTTAAAGTAAAAAAAAACCCAAGTAGAAGCAGATAATAACAGCAAACAATCAAGAGCAAATAATCATGCAATGAAGATAAACATAGGATAATCCACATATCTTTTCCAAAATACGTTCACACAGAACAATAGATTAACACTAAGTCAATCAATCAAATGGTCAAAATACATATGCAACAAATGCATAAATGACCCCATGAAAAGATCTCATCGCACTTATCATATCTCATTCCATGTTGCTCACATCTCGAGAACACATATCTCCTATCATCGTCCCCCATGCTTATTAGACTGATCACTCAACTCATGTCTAACCGATAAATTTCTATAGATACTAAGTCCTCAGGATAATCCTTTATCATCACACCACTTCTCCCAACCTCAGTGGATAATGAGTCTCCACCTAACAGAAGTTATAGAAGTGCATCTCTCGCACTTCACCTGATCATGGTCTCTTCATAGATAAATGATTCCAACATTTAATCACCTCTCCAATTGTGATCTAAATGTCACACTCCACATCCCAGTACAAGCCACAAATGTACCCCTAGGCATCTATACTTGACATCACTAATAGACATACAACACACAGCTAATGCATCGTAACACATTATGCATGCAAACAATTACACCAAGTGATTAAATTGTTCTCAAATTCATGCAAATGCACATATTTAAACACATTGAAATGTAACATATAACCATGCAGCAGAATTAAGCAATCACACACATGCAGAAATGACTACACATGGATGCATATGCAGTAACTAGGTTTACTCTCAATAAACCTCACTAGGGTCATCACTCGACCTTATAACTACATCCATCTCGTATGTTATCTTACCCTTCTGATAATCCGTCTTCCTGGGACAATCCCTCACAAAGTGTCCAGATTTACCACAGTTGTAACACAGCTTACCACCAGACTTGTTCCAACCCTTGCCTTTCTTCTTATCACCCTCATCACTAGAGTCACTACTCGAATCACTATTGTCTTAAACTTTACCCAAATTCATCTGCTTAAGCTTCATTCTACTTTTCATCATATGCAACTCGCGACTTCTCTTATCTTCTTTTTCAGTCTTAATCTCTATATTCTTACTCCTAAAGGAATCTATGACAATGTCCCTACCATACTTAATTGCATTCTTAACTTCTCTATATGAATCAAGCATAGAATTCAACAAAATAATGGCATTATACGTTTCAGACACCTTTTCATCACAATTAACGATATTTTGAACAAGTTTGTTAAAAATATCTAGATTGTCATCAAGATCTTTCGAATGATCTATTTTAAAATTGAAAAATATTTCAAACAAGTACAACTTATTAGGAGTAGACTTAAGAGAATATAAGTCTTCCAACTTTTGTCGAAGTTCTTTTTTAGAATCAAGTTTTCTAATTTTTCTCAAAATAGTGTCAGATAGGTGTAAAATAATTAAGTGTAAGCAAATTCATCATATTCTTCTTTTTGTGCTTCTGTCAAATTTGCAAGAAATTTGCCAACTATGACTTTTGAAATTTTTTGTTGAACCACAATCTCCTTCATCTTTTGTTTCCAAATTGAAAAATACTATTTCCCATTGAAAATTTCAACTTCAAAATGTGAAGACATTTTGAAAAAACAAAATAACCACAGTGCACAAATAGGTCATACAAAGTAATCCTAAGGTCACAAACAGTATATACCGTTGTAGATTTCTAGAGTTTCGTAAGATTCTCGATCTTAGATCAATGGAATGTTCAGCAATTGCGACAACCAATCGAGCAAAAGTCAAATCTCGAACTTGTAGGACAAAATCGTCCAGATTTCAGTATATAACCTGAAATAGAAAACTAACACACTAAATCGTTAGAAATCACATTAGAAATATTCTGCCTGAAGAAATTAATCCCAGAAGACGCTGGACGCACCTCCATTCACCGCCGCCGACCGTCACCCCCACGCGCCGGCTACCTAGAAACTCCTCCACCTGTGGATCAAGATTCTAGTCTGCATTTCCTCAATCGCCTCCTGGTTTGGTCGGAATTGTCGATTGCAGGTCCATTTTTTAGGGAAATTTTGGACAATTTCTTTCCCGACAGTTTCTGCTTCAATTCTGGGTGTTTTGCCGAAAATCTACCACCAACGTGACTTTGATACCAATTGTAATTGAAATTGATCTTTTGATTCGTGGAATCCAAGCTCAATTCATCTTACCAATATCAAACCACAAGCAATTGATTCCAACCCACAACTCCTATCACTTTAGTTGCCACTTCTAATATACCCGTAAAGAACACAAGTATGGTGGTGTTTGCAAAAGGCAAAGGCGCAAAGAAGGAGACTGGAAGCAACCACAGTTTCTCCCTAATATATTCACAAAGCATACACTCGTTTCCAACACTATGAAAATGGGTATATATAGGTTAGTTTAGCTTACCAAGACTTGGGCCAATATTATCCAACAAATGGGTCAACACTAAGATAATTGGGCCAACACATTAAAATGATCATCCAAGAGTTATAGTGGCCATGAGCAATATTAACTAATTAAGTTCCTTCCAGTGGCCCGAGTTCTTTTCGGGTTGAGCCTATAAATTGATTGTGTTGATAGTTATTTCAATCATCGGCCGAGGCCTATGAAATATATTCCAAACTATTTAACATCATGACTCAAAATTTATTGAGTATCAAAAACCCAAAACAAAGGGTATTAAGACGAGTCTTATTTTAGAGTGTCGTAGTTTTATAGGGAGAAAACAAGCAGATCGGGAGCCCAAAAATATATTGTAATACTCCTACTCAATACAATATAATTTTGCGGTGAAATCAAGTGCTGGTAGCCTTCACATTGAGAATGTATCACCTTAAATAATGTGTTTTCCCTTTGTTTTTTCTTCTTCGCGTTATTAATTGTTACCGTAACACCTTCATAGGATTATGCTAAATTGTTACATAGCCTTTAAAATGATCTCAGGTGGGAATTAATTGTGACATAAATTTATTTAGGTTTGGATTATGAAGGGTGAAATGTACTTGTTTCTGGTTATTTATAATTAGAGTGTCATTATCAAATGATTGAAATGGTATTATCAATGTTAATGTTGGAGAAGTTGATAGGTTAGGCTATAAGTCAACAATGGGACTGTATTGGAGAGTACAAGTTGATAGATATGTTACATGTTACTCAACTCATGTGGTGTGATAATCTACCCGCAACACTATTTGCCTGTTTTACATCGCTTTTATGTACTTATAAGTTGTGCGTCCTACGGAATGTGTGATTAATAAGTTGATAGTAAGTTGTGGATCTTATAATTTAAGCTTTGCCAAACATGCTCATTTTTGGTGCAAAAATTCGCACGTTTTCGTGATGTGATGCCTCTCTTACAAATTGTTCCTTTGTGAGTTTTTCATCTTCATGTGATGCAAACTCACCAAGGCTTGTGAAATCCTCTAGCTATTTGTCGGGGAATTCCATATGCAATCTCAAGACAAGACGAGGAAAATATCGTTTTCAAGACAACATATTCATTACAAAGATATCACAAATCAATGCCATCCGTATGTGAAAATGAAAAAACTGAAAACAGCCTTGAAAAAGTTAATGCAAACCTTAACAAACAGTAGAGTTATATAAAAAGAAATCACACAAATCTGTTAAATGGCTTTCTCCCAACTGTAGCAGGCATAGAAACAGTGGAATCCACACTCAAGTCTCCTATAGAATACAAAGGCAGGTGATTTTCCAATGTCCTTTGAGAAGTAGAATCTTTGTTTGATCCTTTATTCCACTTGAAAGGCCCGATATATGGAGTCAAGGGAAATAAAAACCCCCTTTTTGAATCGTTACCTGGAGTTCGTGGAATTCTCTCCTTCGGATTGCTGTTGGCCCTCACTTTGGCTTTAGCTGAGACAGTATGTGCCATGTAACTTGGACCAGAGAACGGAGGGCAACTCGTGAGGCTGTCATCATCTTTCAATGGAACATCATAAGGCGAATTAGCGGCACTTGCTGTCTGCTTTGAATATTTCATACGAGTTGAGCTGTTCGCTGCAGGTAGAGGTGTCCTAGTCGGAGTATGCATTTGTTTGGTTCTAACCGGGATTGTAGATTTTGATGACTTTGGTGTAAGAGTTTCATGACCATCAAAACCAAAATTGTTGTGCTTATAGTTGCCTGCGTGAAGTAGTGGGCTTGGCTTGTGTTCTGAAATTGGCATTGGAGGAGTTAGAGTAATATTTTTCGCAGCAACTTGGCCATCGGAAATTATAGGCAGCTGACGTTCTAACCAGTTCCACCACCAGGGTGATCCACTGGATCGGATTTCAAGAGCTGTTTGAGTCGATTTGGGATTTGCTTTCCATAACTGATATCAGAGGAAGAGTCAAAAATGAATTTCAATATACAGTTAATTAGTTCCTAATTCGGCTAAAGAAAAGGAAGTGTTCCCATTGTACCTGGTGAGAATATGCATAGGCCATGCTTCTCTCTCTCTTAATGACTGCCTCCACCTTTTTCCGTATCCTCGCTTCTATTTCCTCTTTAGTTAGCAAGCTATCATCCCAATCTTCATTCTGACCAGCCTCCGTCTACAATAATAGCGTCCATTTAACGTGGAAAGAAGAGTAGATCAAATTATTAGCCAAAACAACTATGATTCAGAGGCACGCAGTCATGATTAATTGTAACTCACCTGCTGGTTCTGGGACCATTTGCTCAGGGTACTCTCAACATCATTCCTGTAAGCTTGGCGTTTAAGTGCCGTGTTTTCTAGCATCTGAATCCTTCGCGATTGAATTTGTGTTTGAACCCTAACCAAGAGTTGCATTTGTTTCATCGCATTCATTGTTTGTCGCTTCACGTTTTGGCCTCTTACCACTCCTTGAAGCCTCACTAACACCCTCAAAGCTCTGAAACTCCTCCTTTCCTACAGTGTGAAAATCCCAAAGCTCAAATGAACTCCACGAGTCATTTACGTAGTAAAACACATGCAGTTTGATTAACATGAAAGTCACACTAACTAATAGGTGAATATGCATATGTTTTCTACAAATAAATTTTATAAGATGATTTGAGTTAGAAGATTACCAGGTAACCTCTATATGCTGCCTGGATCTTAGTTGCAGAAAGGTGCTGGTTCCCTGGAGTTGGTTCCGGCCTGTAAGCATAGCTAATTTCCTCACGTACTCGAGTTACCTTAGGAGAAAGAGATTTGGGAGAAACAGCCCGGGGAGGAACTACTATTGGAGAAATAGGCCTCAGGGAGGAGAACCTAGGAGAAGTAGCTCTTGGAGAAGCAACCTTCGGGGAATAAAAATTACGTGAAGAAGCTCTAGGTGAAGCAACCCGGGACGAGGAAGGCCTTCCCGGTACAGAAGTTGGAGTTATTGGCTGTCCAGAAGATGTAGTCGTATGCCTAATAAGCAGCTGATCTGCTTCCCCCAATATTTGCTCAATACTGCTCGTCTCCCGGAACAGGGGAATGAATGATTTCGTCTCTCCATGCTTTAATATTCCTCGCAGTTTCTTCTTTTCCTTAATGCTTTTCTTATTTGATTCCTACAATAGTTTGTACTAGTTAGAAGATTCTTGAAATTTAAAAGTTTAGTAGCTTCTTTTATGATGCTAACTTGCATCTAAGACGTTGTGTGTACCCCACAAAATATCATAGAACACTAGTTGATTTGGGCTAAGAAATAAGCTCTTCACTCTGAATTTGAGACGATAAACTTACATTTGTTGGCTTCTCCTTCGATTTGAGAGTAAAAACCTTTTTGAGGGCTGAAAACCAGCTTCCCTTCTTTCCCATGTTTCTAGCATTACTGATATTCTCTGGATAAGCAGAAAATATTCGACATTTTAGTTGGTAAGATCCAAATAATTAAAAAGGAGACTGAATAGGAATAAGAAACATAAACAGCCAAAATTTCTTGAATAATTATAACACACGTACGTGAAGAGACATGTTAAAGACAATAATTAAATTTGTCGACTCTCTAACCAGTTGAGCTCAAGCTTTAAGAAGATGTGATTCAACCTAAAAATACACACAAAGGTCTTGCACATGGAAATGATTCATGTAAATAATATAATGGAAATCATTTTTGTAACAGTTTAAAGTCATTAACTGATATTCCGGGAGAAAACCTGAACTTGCTAACTCAAAGTAAAAACAATCATGCAGTAATTCAAGAGAGAAACAAGGGAAGTTTACTCAGAGAAGAGGTTATAAAGAACTTTCCAACAAATATTAGTGAAGAAAAGAGCATACTTTCCCAAAATTTACCAGTAAAAGTTGCACAAACCCAAGAATCCTATGCATGAAATTGAAGAAACTAAACAAAAAAAGGGGAAAAAATAAAATTACCTTAACTACTTCTTCAACTTTCAAAAGCCTTTCAGACAGCTTTGTGATTTTTTGTGTAAAATTTTTCTGTTTCTGGACTCTAGAGTTTAGCCTATATCTCCCTCAGGACACCAAAAAATTATACTTTCCTTCATTCTATTTTTCTTTTTTTACAGTTTCTATCTGTTGGGTTGTGGGTATTAAACTTTGAATCTGTCTCTTGCTTGCAACAGATTATAACTTTTTTTATTTTAGGTGCTAGCCTTTTAGCTTTTGTGTTCTTATAATTTACTTATCTTTTGATATGATGATTGATGATGAAAGGTTTATGTTATGTGAGAGGCAGGCAGGTTGGGCACTTGTGTACTCAATGGCTTTGGCTAACTTCAACTAACTTTACTTCAATGGCAAGACTATTTGCATAGAAATGCAATTTCTATTCCCCAACCACTACAGCTGTTAGGTTGATCAGTTGAATCTTTATTTATTTATTTATTTGTTATCTATTCATCATTATTAGGTTAATGTGAAAATGATGTTTATTTATTTAACAACAAAGTGAAGAATAAGGTGGCCACCTTAGTAGTGCTTTGATAAACGAGAAATGCGATACAATATGACATAATTCTACTTGTACGGTATTTTTTAAATATTAGTCCGGGAAAATTAATGGCAGATAGAATGTACACAAAATTAGTAAACTTGTTTTTTTCAAAGTAGAAATAAGTTTACGACAATCCTGATTCTCAAAATATGATTCTAAAAAGTTGTTCGTAATCTTAAATTATTCTTTGGAGTCTTACTTAATTGTGTGCAAAATTTTCTAAAAATTAAATTAATTTTTTATATTTTTGTTACTTTATGTAATAATGGAAATTCAATCAGTAACTAAATTTATTAAGACAAACTTATTTTAACTTATCACCGATAAAATACTCCATTATTTCTGTAAATTTCGAACATTTCCATACAATTTGTATATTTCCCTACTATGATGTACATATTGTGTGGATACAATAAAACGATGGTTCTAATACTTTTATACGTTTCTTTTTTTTAGCTCGACCTTCCGCCATAGCAATGCTGTTGCTGCTGTATGTAGCAATGCTGCTACCGCTTGTTTGTTCCTCTTTAGGCTCCATGTATAGGAAGGACATAGAGTAGTAGGTACATCGATCAAATTCATACTGAGTAGTAGGTACATTGCCCACAATACTTCATTAATCTCTCTAAGTAAATATGGAACATTGCATGTGACATGATGAATATATCGTAACATGGAATATCGCAAATTATCTAAGGTGCAATATTTAGGAATGATTTATTTTTTTTCCATTTGCTATAAAGGAACAATTTAGGTACTAACTTTTCATTTTCCAATTTTTTTTTTAACAAAAAAAAAAAAGGAATTTACAAAACAAACTTTAAGAGATATATTTATAATAATCAGTTCTTAAATTGAAAAACATAACATAATTTCCAACGGTCAGATCCTCAGGTAAAAAAGGGAGCGTTTGAAGGCAAAAGAGAGTTAAAAAACAGTGTGGTCCGGCCATATGGACCATGTGTGATATTAAGCTGTCTCAAATCTGCTTTTGACAGCCCAAATATCAAGGAGTAGGGGCCCCTAACTACTCTATTACTTTCCTTCCAAATAAACAAAGCCCCCAATTTGGTTTAGTTGCAAATATGAATTAAAATCTAAATTAAATTCAATGATTAATTTTAATTATATATTTTCTGGGATGCATAACTTTTCAAACTATACATTCCATCAACTTTTATGAAAATCTTATCTTATCTAAACCAAGCAGAAACTTACTTAAAATTGTATTTTCTTACTCATTAGTTAAAGTTTTTAGTCGATCTCGACAAGTTTTTATTCCTTGCTTTGCGCAGATTGATACAACTTCATGCCAAACCCACACACTAAATTTGGTAGTTTAATAAAAAAATTGAAAACAACATATGTGTGTGTGTGTGTGTGTGAATAAGTAAGTGTAAACAAGATTGTGAAAAATGTTCCATAATGGTTAGATGATAGAGACAACCTATCTAAATGTCACAACATATGATGGATACTAGGAATTAATGTAGGTAGCCAATGATAGATACAATCATGTGTAAATTGCTTATTGAGACAGACACAAAAATTAATTCTTTTAAAAGAAAAAGCATTTTTGGAAAATATAAAATATATATATTGTTGATATTAATTACTAACCATTTGTGCCAAATATATGAGACACTCTACATTTTGCATTAGTATCAAATAACTATGTCAAACATATTAATTCTCATAGTTAGGTTAATATTATTGAATCACCAAATTTAAAAGGAGAAATTGTTATAGACTAACGTTAATAGAGCAAAGATTTTCATGTAGGGCTCCTAAAAGTATTGAAGGTGCAAAGTATATCTTCTGTATTTTGTGCATATTTATTAAAAATTTCTATATAAATCTAGAAAATTTTAAAAATATTGTTGTAAAAAAATATTTATTTATTTATTTATTCATCTCATTGTCAATTTCCCTCTAAGCCCCTGTTTGTCTTCTATTTAAAAGAGTTTTTGGGAAAATCGAGTTTTGGAATAGTGATTTTCTGGTGAATGTGTAATTAAAAATTAAGAAAAAAATTTAGATTTTACATGTAAAATATTTTATTATGTGAATGTCTGATTAAAAATGAATTTTATAAAAAATGAGTTTTGATTTAATGGAAGACAAAAGGAGGCTAAATAGCATGTAGGCCCCGCCATTTGGCTCCAACTGTTAAGGGTAACTTGTATTGGCACTAGAGCACAGGCCCGCCCTCAACACTCTATTGAAGGATGGATGAAGAGGCAATTTATCCCAGCAGCAGCAAACATGATGTCCCATGAAGCACTTACCGGAGATTTTAGGTGCTCTATGTAACATTTTAAAATGGTGCTCATTTCATGTAATTAAGAAAAACTTACCAGCACCAATAAAAAAACTTAAAATGGCTCATGTTTCATGTAATAAAAATATATCCTTCTAGAACTAAAAAAATCACGAGACAACAATTAACAAATGGACAACCGGCACCAATAAAATGACGATTACACGATGTAGAATGTACTACTGTAGAGCAGGAAACAAAGACTGACGACGTAGTTTTTTCTTTTCTCTATTTGACTTTTCTTTGTGGGTTAAAGTTGGAAGAAAGGAAAATGGCGAAAATGAATCTGGATTAAACTTTTCTCTTTAATCATTTGAATTTTTTGTTGCTTATTGTCTTGTTGGATGGTAATAGGTTAATGAAGCTAACTGAAAAATTGAAATTGGACTCATAAAATAGATAATTTAAAATGTTTTTTCGAAAGCAAGATAATTTAAAATTATAAAAAATAAGTAATTTGTATTTCAATAATATGTTAAATTGAGAAAATATTAATGTAATATGGTTTTTTTATTTTATTTCAATAATATGTTAAATTAATAAAATCTTAACGTAATATATTAATATATATTTTTTTGACTTTTTTTTTTCATAAATATTGTGCCCTTTAACTTAACATAATAATAAAATTTTAAAATTAATAAAATATTTTAAATATATAGTTATACATAAATATACACCTATAACAAAAAATTTTTATGACCATACAATGCTAAGGTCTTTTGCGATCACTTAACTCGCACACCTTCAACGCTACCTCTGCTCTTAAATAACATGCCCTTTCTTGAGCTTTAGAGATCAGAAGCTCGATGTCATCTAGGATGCGGAAGGTCTTATGGAGGAACATCTAAGCACTATGGCCAACTCCAATCCCATTATCGCCTCTACCCTTTAGATGGCCTTCGCGTCTGACATGTCTGTAAAACACCCCCTCTTTTTTAGAAGCTTCACACTTTTAATACTTTTCAAAAGTTGGTTTGATCAAGGCTCGAGGATTTGATGTCATTTAGGATTGGAGGTGTTTTTTTTTTTTTAAAAGAAAAGTACTAACAAAAAGTAGAAATTGGAATTCAAAGACCGAGTAATAAGTGTAGTTTCTACACTTATTCGGGGTCCTAAATGATGATATTTTGTTATTTTTGAACGAATTAGTGTCTAATTTGTTATTTATTGCTTTTATTAGGAAAAACTTATGTTTAGACGAAGAATTAGAAGGAAAAATGGCTAAATAAAGCAAATTCAAAGTTCGGGGACTAAAGTGCAAATATTCAAAAGTTGTGACGGACCTCACAATGAAGATTCGAGAGTACTATGTGTCAATTGGATGAGAAAAGAAGTCAAATGTATGAAATATAGTCAAAGTTTATCAAACATCAATTTTCAGCCGAAAGTAGGGATGTCAACGAGTCGAGCCGAGCAAAAGCTCGGCCCAAAAATTTAGGCTTGACACGAGCTTTAGCCCAAGCCGAGCCGGCTCGGTTTTTTCTTTCTTTTTATCAAATTCGTGGCAAATCTAAAATTGATATGAAACTCAAAATTTTATCGCATATTTATAGGAAAAAAATGTATCTGTTTCAATCAATTTTTTTTCACAAAACAGTAATAATAATTTTGACACACAGCTGCCTGCAACAGGTAGCTTTATGTTTCTTTTTTTTTTCTTTTTAATTTTTTTAATTTTTTTTTTAAGTTTGTAAATTATATTTTTTAAAAAAATTTAGGGTCGCTGTCATGGGGGCTCGGGCTCGAGCAGACACCCCAAAATGGGGCTCGGGCTTTTCCCGGGCCGAGACACGGGCCGTCGAGCCATATTGCCATCCTTAGTCGAAGAGTTATGCTCCATATTTTCGATCCTAGATTGCAATCCATTTTTGGAATAGCAAACATTCGAATTTGAGAAATGTTACTTGTAGAAAAATTCTAGCCCTTCGAATTAGTTTTTCAACGCACTTTGAATCACTACAATTGAATATCGGAAGAGAAAGTTAAGATAGAAATACTGAAAGCTGCTCAACACAAGCCTAGGAGCACGCCTAAGCATGCAGAAGAGGCGTACACCTCCTTCTCTTCTGAGATGCCAGAGGTTCAAGTGGTGCCTTAGTATAAAACGGGGAAAAATCCAATTTTTCTTATTTTTGTTTTGGTAAAAATTTAATGCAATATTTTGGGCGTCCTTTAAATACCAAAACTCAACCAAAATGTGGAGAACCTCTATTCGACCTAAGTTTCATCATATTCTACATATTTTGGAGGCGAAAAAAAAGGCTATACACCATTTCAAAGCAAATGATACAAAGATTTTGAAAATTTATAGCCCGGTTTCAAGATTTGAGCCGAGAACATGGATTTCTCATACTTCTTCCATCTTTCTTATTTCCGGGTATTTTTTTCAATTATTCTTGTTTAATTTAATTTTAAGAATGTTAAACTAAGTTTTTCATTGTATTGGATAAATGATGAACCATATTGTTTGTTTATTTTAATTCAAGATAATTAGTCTAGTATTTCTAGATTTTTCTTAATTGATTTTGCATTTTCATTGAATTATTTGATTGTTTGATCATCAATTAGATAGTAACTTGTGTGTTGTAGTGCAAGAATACACACAATAAGTTTAAAACGTGGCAAAATCAACATATGTGCAATAGATATTAGGAATAATATCTATGGTATGTGTAATCATGTATGATAAATCCTGTAAATCAATACATATTTTTCATATGAATTCGGACTAAAAATATGATCAAGTCGTGTTAAATATAGGTTTAATATATCTTGAAAAAAATATTGAATAAAGGTAGATTATCGATTATCTTTAATGCATGAATTTACTAGATTACGAATTAAGAATTGAACTAATAGACAATAGGGGAATTCAAGATTTCAATACAAATATTCACATATTAGATAAATACTTTGTTTATTTTCTTAGTTTATGATTAATATAAATAACAACAAAATCACATCTTTTGTGTCACAAACATCGAATTTAGTATTAACTAGTGATCTAGGATTAAATATTATTCATCGTGAAACGTTAACTCACAATTCACATTATTATTACTTGTCAACGATTTCGTACGCTTACGGATTTTAACGTAACATCGAGTTTAGGATTTCGTACCTAAAATCGTAAGGTTAGCCAAAATCTTAGTTTTTATTTCACCAAAGTAGGTATCTTCGTGGAAAATCACTTGGAATCGCCATAAATCTCTTTAGGGCACTAAGAAAGTAAAATAAAAGGGTTGAAATGAAACCCTTATATTGGTAAAGCTCCTTCAATCCCAGTGTTGAATTAAATCAAGATCGATCGAGGTCACGATGCCTCCCCTATTCTCGTCCGTTGAATACTAATGGTCACCAAATTGTTTTTCAAACGAAGGGTCCAGATTTAGCCGTGCCTCTTATGCACACGTGGTGGTGCATCACCTTGATCTTGAAAAGCCTAACGAGTCTAATCATCATCACTATTGCCTGTAGCCGCTATTTCAATCTTGGAAGTACATAAAATTCATGATTAATTGCACACGTCTCATCACTTCGTAGCCGTTATTTCAATCTTGGAAGTACATAAAATTCATGATTATTTGCACACATCTCATCACTTCGTGTCTTGGACATGCTTGCCTTGAACCGTTGGACATGCTTGCCTAGCATCTTGATTCATTAAAGTTCTCGTCTTCACTACGAGTTGGTGGATCATAGATTTAATCATCCGATTGTCCACCATTGAATGGAAGTATTTTGTATAGTGATCCCCGTCTTTGAGCCATTTAATACTAGATCTTTGGCACTAGTAATCTTCTTCAATCGCTGGCATTCGATTATGCTAAGCATAAGAGAGTGTGTCTATTCGATGCTTTTGGATCCGTCACATAGATTTTGTATCCTTGTTGCTTTATTCCTTAAGAGGAAAATAAAGTAGCTCACGAGTTAATATAGAGTCTAGTCTGATTGTAGCCCGGTATTTATTAACGCAAAGGATATGATGATTGTGTTTCACAAATAACTTATGGTCAAGTTGTACGCGTATTCGTTGTTGGTTCATCGTAAAGCATTCTAATGTGCATAGAAAAAAAGACATTATGATGGGGAAATTGGAATCCTACTTATTGCTTTGGACTTTGTAGGGCTGTTGTAAACCAAGCCCAACATTACATTGCAAGGATTAGAATTTTAACCACTTAGCTAATTTACGGAATTAGCACTCATAAAGTCGACTGTATGAATCTCTCTTTGCCAATCTGTTCGGCTCGTATCCATCTATTAGAAGATGTAATACAATTAGAACATCTCTTTATCATGCTACTTTCCTACATTACAATATTTCAACCAATGCCTACTGTCTTGCCCGTAAGGAAAAATGTCAGAAAAACGCATTAGTTCCTGAGAAAGAGGTCAGTTTGTCAACTACTCGACCATACATTGAAGAGTACTGTAGCAAACGAGATGAAGAAAGAATCTGAAAAAAAAAAAAGCTCATCAAGTCAAGTCGCAAGCAGCAAGTTCAGATTCAGAGAGAAAAGCTTGCCTACCAATCAAATTTGAGCTAGCCATTCTACCTCATTGTGGCGTTCGTTGTGCCATACGTCAACTTCCGAAAGTTGTTTAAACTAAAATTTCATTGCCATTAACTTGTACAGTTTGTTTAAAACAAAAATGGCAAACAATCACACATCAAATTACTAGATTCTAATGATGAAGTGGAAGAAACAACACACATTTACTAGATTTTGTTTCTTCTTTAATGCTCCTGTTGTTGTTGTTCCTTCTCACCCTCGTCCTCGACCAAAACAACCATTTTACTCAAAGGACTCGGCCCTAGTTTTTTCCTTCTCATAGCACTTCTTCTCCTAATAATTTCCATCTCATTCCTTCTTCTAACTTGCATCATTGCTTCTTCTTCAATAACAAATCTCCTCATTAAAACATCATCTGTCAAAGATTTTCCACGAAAAATTCTCCTTCCTTCTATGCTCATTCTTGCACTGGAGGTTCTTTCTTGTGAGATGGCTGGAAAAGGGTTCGAAGAAGATCTCGGATAACTGTAACTTCTTCTTGGTGCAAAATCAGTTTGAAAAACTTCTGTGTAAGGAGAGATTGGTGCGCATAAACAAGCTCGAGTAAACGAAGTTGCCAACCTTACAGATTTGCATTTCCTTAGCTTCTGTTTATTGGAATTTGCTGCCAAAATTTCAGTCGTTTTCGAATTTGTTTTCCACATAGAGCCATTTGCAGTAGGAATTTCAGCAGATTTTAGAAAGGGTCTCCACTGTGTGGCCAT
>CAIGRT010145171.1:0-18430 GCA_903798405.1 Fraxinus platypoda | reverse complement strand
AGAATTCGTTTGTATCCAAACTAAATCACATGTGCAAGTCAATCTTAAAAGTTGGTGATATTTAATTTAAATTAAATACTAATAATAACAACTTCTATAAACTTTAATATCTTGGGTCTAACTAATCCAAAATAACTTTTTCTCGGGCCTAATCTACATGATTAAAAACGAGATTTCCAACGAGACCCATATTGATATACTTTTCGTTGCTTTAACAATATTTTAAAATTTTAGCCCAAAATTGAAGTTAATACATATGTCACTTTAGTCCCTCAACTATATAAATAAAAATATTAAATATGGCATGTAAACTAATTAAATTCTATTAAAGAAATTTTCAGGGTGTTACAATCTCTGCCAATCACACCTCTTCTTTTTTCTTCCTCTTCAGCCGTTAGTGCCTTTCTTCCGGTCGTCATTGCATTTATTCTTCATCAGTGCCACAGCCATCACATACCTCTTCTGCATTTCTTCCAACCGTCTGTTTTGCTTTTGCTTACTGTTTTCTTCCATCCGTTTGCATTTCTTCTTTTTTGACACCCTGATCTCCGACTCATAATATGTTGACACAGTTAGCGTGTTGATGGTATCCAGTTAACTGTATAGTTTGGGGACTCTTTAATGGATACTAAGGAATCTAGACGTATGTCCCACTTTGAGGGTAGACTTAATGAAGCTTCTCGAGTACTAAACTGCTCTCTCAACTCAATTAAATTACTTGTTTTGATCATTGCAATGCTTAATTTCTTTTCAAATTTATTTAAATTTCGGGGCATAAAATTTATCTCGAAGCAACTCTTGTCAATTACTAATGCTTGGTAACCTTTTTCAAGGTAACATTGTTTGGGAAGCCCCTTGGTCAAAATGAAATATGGCCTTCATCTGATGGTTTGCTTATTTATATTCATTTTACAAACAAAGCACTTCATTTAAAAATTTTATAATGTTAGATCTTATTTATCCTTCCATGTCAAATTGATGTTTTTAATTTAATTGCATCAAGTTTAATGTCAATTCGAACTGCTAGCCATTCCACTTGACCCTATTCAACAACAATATAATGTTGTATTTAATTTTCTACTTTCACTTTTCAAGCTATCTAACTAATTGTTAAATCCATAACTCAGCCTCCGTTTGGGAATAGTTTATAGACGGTTTATTTTATAAATAAATAGAAATGAGCAGTGAATAAGTGGATAATATTTGTAGGTTCATTGTATTGTGTCGTTGAAAATAAATTTTGAAAATCTATGAATGATTTATAAAGTTTGCCAATTGAAGCTTAAATTTTCCAAATGTTACATCAATATATCTAAGGTTCACAATACAGCTCATTCGTAGTCAGAGTCTTGGCCTAGTTCGCTATGCCCCCTAATCTATTTCCAAAATCCCAAACCTATATTCTTGTAGAAAGTAGTCAAAATGTTTCTTAGTCGAATTAAGGGCCGGGCAAGTATTCCAAAGATGAAGGAACCCTTTATAAAGGACATTTTTGTGTTACTTGGCCTAGTATTCCAAAGATGAAGGAAGCCTTTATAAAGGACATTTTTGGGTTACTTTTTTTAGTAGCGAATGGAGGGTATTTTCAAGAGAATTTAAGAAGATGGCCTCTAAATAGGCCCAAACCACTTAAACTGAGTAGGTTATTGCTCTACAAAATTGCTTGTCTTAGAGCATGTATGAGAAGTGCTTATAAACGGTATAAATTATAAATAAATAGAAATGAGTTGTGGATAAGTGAATAATGTTTGTAGGTTCATCGCAATGTGTGGGCAAAAAGTGGCTTGAGTGTGTATAAATAATTTATAAACATGATCCAAATATAGGCTTAGTTGAAAAGGCAAATCAAGTCATAGAATGTGGAAAGAGGATGTGAAAATGGATGCGTCGAAATGAAGGTAGTTGTGCATTTTGACTTACCTAAGAGTTCACATGTCCTTGAATGATTTAATTTTCCTAGTAATACAAGTTTTTGGCTTGGATTAGCCAAGGTAGAATGAAGCATACTAGTAAATGAGGAATAAATTATTGAATGCGAAACTTGTTTCACTTGGACAATATTCCCTAGAACAAAGTACTAAAATGAGTTTATATCCAAGTTTGCATTCAATTTAGACTAATCCCGCTCCCCAATGGTCACTAGTTCGAATCCCCTCAGGACCACTGTCTTGGGGGGTTGCTCAATTGGTCAGGCCTTGGGTTTGCTCCCCAATGGTCACCAGTTCGAATCCCCTCAGGGCCACTGAGGTGAGTACCCGGCCGTAAACTTCAGGGCCCCGTGGGATTAGTCGAGGTGCGCGTAAGCTGGCCCGGACATCTACGGTTATCAAAAAAAAATTTAGACTAATCCCATCTATAAATCAATACAAGTGAAGATATGCTGAAACTATATTTACTCCATGCAAGAGATGTTATTTTACTTCTAAGATACTGATTGAAAGAAAGCTTTTAAGAGATACATATTTACTAACTCTAAAAGAAAGGAAGGAGCCAGGTAAATCAATAGCTGAGCAAGAATGGTGGCAAAGATACAATTGCTGATATTGCTGTTGCATCATTGAATGATAGGCGAAAGGGTAACATGAATAAAATTTCCCTCGATTTATTTGGGTTCTTAAGTAAAAACCTTGAACTAGCTAATCTCCTCCCAAAACACTTCATTTGAGAAATTGTCTCTGACCCTAAAAAGACCCACGTGGTGGAGTTGCCGATAGCCCATCTCCTTGTTACGTGGTTCATTTGGGTTGGTAACATGAAAACATACCTTGAAAAGGGTTATTTTATTTATTTATTTATTTTAAATCCTTTTATACTTTTGGGGAATGACATGCTGGTTTATTTGGTTGTGAAACAATTAACTCGGAAACAAAATGTAAAAAAATAAAATAAAAAATTAGATGTCTCCGAATCTAGTAAAACAAATTATATGCCCTAAATATAGTGAAAAAGGAAAATAGAGTTTTAGTTTATAAAATGTAGCCTAATTTGACTAATGCGTTTTAACGCGGTAGTAATCCTATTGCAGTAACTTTATTCTCACTCCATCCTTTCGATTATTATTGGCAACAAAATGTTGAGATAATTAAGGTTCTATTCAAATGCGAATAGAGTGATAGTTGTTGATCATTTGATCACCATTATAGCTTGAAGTATTCGTATAAAGAGCTTAGTAGCAATGCTTCAAGTTTAAAATGCACCAGCCTAATGTGTTTTACGTTTAGAAGGCCTTACAACTCATAATAAAGTCTTAATTATCTTTGATTCAAAAAGTTATGGGATCATTTTGTTGATAACTATAGCAAAATGACATGCCATTTGTGAAGAGTTGTTTCAAAATTTGATAAGTAAACTGCACGCCATTCTAAGGTTGTGAATAGTCATTTGATCCAACTCTTAACAAAACGGTCGGGTGATGTTTTGATAACTATAACAAAGGGTACTCAGTTGTTTGGTGAAGAGTTGTTTGACCCAACTCTACGATTGGCAGAGTGTAGTTTTGATAACTATAACTATGGTTGAATAAAAAATCTGCAGAATTGAAACAGCTTGGGTCTACATGGACTCTTCATTTTAAGCCAAAACAAAATATTTAGAAACAATTGATACGATTTTTTTGGGTTTTGATACTTAAAAATCATTTGAAACCACACCAAACTGTTGACTCAAACTAAAAAAATTGAACGGAAAACAAAGTTGTTAGGACAAATGTGACTCATATTTCGAAAGTATTATGGGGTTTGAATAATTTCAAGGATACGACATTTAAAATTAGTAACACAACATTTTCTTTGAAGAAATATTTGAAAAATAAATAGAGCAAATGAATTAGCTAAGTGCCAAATACTTTGATGGGATCCATAATAATTAGTATTCCAATAAATAAATAAAAATTGAAAAAAAAAAATTGGTAAGTGTTGGGGCAGTATTGAAAAGTTTAATAAATTGTTGTACATTGCAATAATTCTTGACCCAATGCAACTATAGTATTCAAAATTGTTGCACTTATGATTGAACTTTGTAATATTTTATTGTTACAAGCTTGTATTGAGATCAATATATTAGTATTCAAATGTTTATATTTAGAAAGTTCCACTTTAAACTTTGTATTTAGATTTTAGACTAATATATTTATGTTTTAATTTTTTTGAAAACAGTTACTTTTGTCACAAGGTAAGCTGTGGTTCAAACCGAACCAAACTGCAAACATGGTTTGGTTTGGAAAGTAAATTTTATTTATTTATTTATTTTTGGAGTTTTTCTAAGTAGGCCCAAAACCACTCAAAATGAACTGTGTTTACCCCTAACTATTACAAACGGCACTCCAAGCGTTTTAGAAATTTGGTTTTAAGCAAAATAAGAAATAAGAAAATGCATAAATGCCAGAATAAGAGCTTAACTTGTAGCTAAAGTTGTAAGTTTTTGTAGAAAATAGATGGAATGATACTATTTGTAGTTATATTACAAAGCAAAGGAAAGAGGTGAAGTAATTGGTGTATTTTGTGGATTTTTTTTTTGAATTTCAAATGAGTGGAGAAGATGGAAAGTTGTGGAGTTTATGTTTTTAATTTCAAAATTTGTCCTTATTTCCAAGATGCAAACAAATTGTGTGATGTTTGTTTCTGTTTTGAACATAAAGGTTATTTTGGATGAAGCATTATATTTGGGGTTATAGGCTATAATCGCACTTGTGCGGCTATTTGAACTAAATCTACAAAATAAATTTGTTTTTCCAAAGTATAAATTTCAAGACAAAAACAAAGACCGAACACTTTGTCTACATTTTTGAAAATAGGAATTTGAAATTCAAAATAAAAACTCCACAAACCTTTCATCTTCTCTCCTCATTTGAAATTCAAAAATTTCCATCTTTTCCATTCTTTGCTTTTGTGCTTGGTATGATATCAAATAGTGTCATTTCATATTTTTACTTCAACAACTGGGAACTTTAGCTAAAAAAAGCTCTCATTCTTGCATTTCTTTTTTACATTTGGTTTGTTTATACAAAATTTTCGATTGTCGAGTTGAACAAGCCGATTTATTTCTTTGTATTAGAAATGACATTACCATTTGTGGAGTTGGGTCGAACAAATCTTCACAAACAGTAGAGAGCCATTCGTTATAGTTATCAAACACTAGAGATGACACTTTGCTAAGAGTTGGGTCAAACAACTATTCACAAATTGCAGAGTGCCATTTTGGTCACCAAGACGACACCCTCTACCATTTTGTTATGATTATTTAAAATGATACTTTGCCTTTTTGAATTAAGGGTATCAAGACTTTTAATGAGCTGTGAGGCCTTTAAACTTGCAATGTTGAGCGAATACCCTTTAAAGTTGTATGCTAGTTGTCAACCTACCACAGTAGTCTTTTATCTGGACATGGGGCCTGCTATGAAAAAAATACGGGCAGTGTTAAAAATATTGCATGCACGTGTTTCTCTACAGAAATTTGAACAAGGCAATTTGAGCATTTCATGGAAACCAACATATACACAAGTTAAGGCCTAAATTTTGAGATATCTTGCAAGATAAATTTTATGCTAATTAGGCATCTTGCATTTTACCATCTTGCATTTTACTGTCGACCCAAAAATAGCTGCATCCAATGGGGATTGCTAACTTGTAATAAACTGATTTCGTTATGTAATTTCAAATAGGTCTTGAATTTAGCTTTGCCTTGGAACTGCACGTGTATTTTGCAGATGGGAAATCTTGTAGAGGATAATGAACTTTTTATCCCTAAAAATATAGAATGGAAAAATTTTTGCTTCAGGTTTCTTTAGCTCACCTTTCTGTATCCTGTAGTAGATAGTAACTTTTACTATTACAAAGTTGCTTTCCCTTATTTAATGCTACCTAGGGAAGTGACTTGTCCTAATTAGTTTGTTTTATTAAGAATAGAGTAAAAGTTCTTCCAGAAAGAGATTCCACTGGCTATGGTTATGAGTTGATAGATTATTTTCTGGACAGTTCATTATGAAGGCATTCTTGCCGAGACTGGTGAGGTTTTTGATACTACACATGAAGATAATACCATCTTCACCTTTGAACTGGGCCAGGGCTCTGTAATTAAGGCTTGGGACATTGCACTAAAAACCATGAAGGTGAGTATTCATGCTTTCAATAGCTATTATTGTGGAGAGTTTCTACCATAACTTTATTTTATTTGTTAAACTGTAGAGAATAACCACCTAATATATTTTGTCTTTTGATGGTTTATTAGGTTGGTGAGGTTGCAAAGATCACTTGTAAGCCAGAATATGCATATGGCAGTGCTGGTTCTCCACCAGATGTCCCCCCAGAGTAAATGGCTTTCTTCTTTAATCTTGAACTTGCTGCATGAACATAATCTGTGAAAAATTCCATTGTAAACACAAGTATGCTAAGTTCGGAAAGATAAGTGAAGGAAACTCTTATTATTTGAACTTTTTGTAACATCGTGTTAGCATGAAAAAATGTGGGGAATACTTTGTTGTATGAAAAAACTTCCCTAATTTATTGTCCCCATAAATACATTAGATTAATGTTAGGAATGTTCAACCGCCTCGTTTTCCTTAACCTAATTATTACTTCAACCGTCCTTTCAACCAAACATGGCTATTTTCTAGGGAAGTTGATGGAAAATGAGTTGTCACTGAAGACAAATCTGTGGTTGAAAGTATCCAGAATGGTTACATTTTTGCAGGAAAAGACGGGGTAAATGAGCATTTCTTCTATTTTTAAAATTTCCACCAGCCCCATTGTTGGGATGCTCAAGCTCAATATTATGCATATTGCTTGTGTTTCTATAAGGTATTTGCAATTCTTTCCTGGATACCAAATGCATGAAAAATTCAAACAACTTCCTTTGACCTTCCTTTCTCTTGCCCATCACCCAAGCACTAACTACTCGCTGGACACTAGGAAGGGTAATATAGTCAAAATAAATTTCTTGTGTTTGTTCAGTTGAATAAATTTTTTAACAAAAAATAGGTTCAGTTTAAATTCCTCGTGAGCTTCCTAAATTTTTGGGCCAGAAACATTGGATTTTTTTTCCTCCAGAAGAGTATTTTCAATTATTATCTTTTTACCTTACACAAAAATATAAATGGGAATTTTTCTGAAATAGTCTTTTTTTTGGCCAAAATGAAATGTCTCTCGCCGAAAATTATATTAAATGTGATAATTCAACGATTTTGGTGCCCTTTTATTAAAATGTTCACTGGGTAATCTATGCAAAATTGATGAGTAAGACTGGAATGTCTAAATAGACTTGGAACTCTCCTTAGTTTTGCCTAGTTCAATGAGAATGATTAGATGGTTTTAAATTCGTGCAAAACTAAATTCTTGTCAACTTTGTCTACTTTAACGAGAATGCCCATATGGTTTGGAATTCCTACAAAAAGAAAGGGAGAGATTTGGTTACATATTTGAAGAGAGAAGGGTAGATTTGTCAAAAAGGTTCAAAAGGTGGACATGATGTACATATCCAAAAGTAGTGGACATAATTCATTTCTCACTTTCAAGTGTTCTATGGGGGTGACCTTCCTGCACTTTTCTTTTTCATTCCTATAATAAGAATATTTGGGTGTTCAGTATCCCCTCTCAGAAGGATAAACTTGCGCTTCCTGTTAACGCTAGCAATCACGGCTAAAATAAAAGCTATGTGATCCAAGTCTTCCATTATCTTGATTGTAACGATTTACACATTTTAACTAGCTAAAATCTCGATCTGAATTGAATGTCCTTGTACTGATTGGGATCTTGGTATGTAGCTTGCCACCCTTTATATATATATATATATATATTTTTTTTTTTTTTTTGTTTTCCCCATATATGATAAGATATATAATGTATATATATTTTTTTTTTTTTTTAGTTTTCCCCATATATGATAAGATATATAATGAACTCTTTGTACCTGCTCAATATCAATCAATTGATATTCTGAGCATTCAAGATTTTAACTGGTAATAGTACTTCGTCACTATTGATATCTAGTAATCTGAATTTATGGTTTTTCATCTATATGATGCAGTGCAACTCTTGTTTTCGAGGTAGAGTTGGTGGCTTGCCGACCTCGAAAGGGCTCTAGTTTAAGTAGTGTTTCAGATGAAAGGGCTAGACTGGAGTAAGTTATCTATGTTGTTTCATTGTTTTGTTCTATATGCTTTTGAGATTTACCAAACTCTGTACTTTTCTAGTGGTACATCAGCTTTTGACCGAAATCATTAATTTTCACAACACATTGAATAGGGAAGAATGTAATGCATGACATGTTGTCACAATCATCCACCAAAATAAAGAAAGTTGCAATTGCAATAACGTACAACCTGCAGCAGTATAACTTCACGAAATGTGACCAATCTGTGGAAAAGTAGTTGATTGATAATTGTAGTCAGGAATTCTTGATTTTTTCCTATATGATAGAGTCGAGTTGATTTGATAAATGTAGTGCAGTAGTTACAAGTTTGTCCTAGATTAAGTCCATGTTTGGCTAATATCTATAAACTGCTTATAATATGTCAAACCTTTTTATCCACAAGTTTTGTAAGACCCATAAGTATACCCTCTTATCTACCACTGTTTCTATCAATTTATAATTTAAACTGATTATAAACAAGTAAACAACTCCCAAACATGCTTTAAGTCAAACAGTGCTTGTTTCTGGGCTACACTCCAATGACGTGTTTTGCCAGTTGAACAAGATGGAATTTAAGAGAATAAAGTTCAAATCTTATTTGTTGTCCTATGTATTCTTGTTCATTTGCATACCAAAAACATTTGAATATGATGTACTAATTCAGTGTACCCTGCAAATTCTTCAGGGAGCTTAAGAAGCAGAGAGAACTTGCGGCTGCTGCCAAAGAGGAAGAGAAGAAGAAAAGGGAAGAAGCTAAGGCTGCGGCCACTGCTCGTATTCAAGCCAAGCTTGAAGCAAAGAAAGGTCAGGGCAAGGGAAAGGGCAAAGCTAAATAGGATATATCTAGACATTGTCCTATGTAGAAGACATATTTTGGATATTATATGTGGAGTCATCTACTTTTTATAATTTTCAGTATTCAGAATACTGTTTGAAGAGGGCCTATAATCTTGATGAGCCAGTTTGAGTTATACAAAAATATTGACAGTGGTGTTTTTAAAATTGTTCTCCATATATTATTGCCATTTTAATAAAAGATTTCTTGTTATAAATTTTCTCCCCAGGTCTAGTTTAACGTGTCAACTATGTTCCATGGAGATTAGGATTCCTTTTTGTGTTTATGCCTGGCTGGTGGTCGGGTTTGGAAAGTCGTAAATCAGCAGTAAATGGTGCTATAACAAGTTGTAAATTATCAAGGAAGCTGTCACTTGTTGCATCAACAAAGGAGCAAAAACTATTTTATAATGCAGAAAACAACAGGACCGATCGAATCATTCTGTGTTCTGCCCAAACGTCAAAAGTTTGTTTATGAGCCATAAGCACTAATTCCACATTTTATATAATTGACCACCTCTCCTTTTGTCCCTAAGAACTCTCTCATACGCACAAGCAGTTTCTTGAACAGGCATAGATTCTACCTATCTTCTTCTAACTCAACTCTTCATTTTCCTTCACACTTGTTATCCATTCAAATTTAGGCTTCTCTCAAAGCAATCACTGATTTTTCCACTCAAAGCAAAGAAAACAACCCCTAAGCCTCCAAAAAACTCTCCTTTCACCATAATGTTTCCCCACGGTCAAGATCGGCTCAGAGAATTTTGAGGCCATAGACGATTAATTATTATGAGACTTTAAACATATTTTTTTTACAAGCGTGACAACGCTAATTTTGACGGCCTATCTCATTGTTCAAAAGAAATTCGTGAAACAGCCCTTCAAATTGTGTTCGGTTTAAGGAAATTAGTCTTTATATCTTTCAAGCTGATTAGACCTCTTTAAGGGATTGAATGAGTTTAAATTTACAAATTTTACGTTGCTTACTGAAAATAAACTAATACACAAATTCCACAACACACACGTTGAAAATGCCCTTGACTTTATTATTGGCTGATGAATGGTTGCTTCGAGATCTAATTCGAGGGTGAATGAGTAACTTGTAGGGCATGGGCTGTGATTATAACAATAATTGTGCATATGGTAATCTGATAGCGAACTGAAAAAATGTAACTAGATTAAAATTCAAACCATTTTTACAGAAAATTTACGGTTCGCGTCTTGACGAATTCAAATGCTTTGGAGAATTGAAGATTCAAGATTGATTGAGAAATCCCAGAAGCTCAGATTATGAAGAAGAAATGAATATTTAACGTCCCGTGTTGGTAAATAAATTATGGAAAGATTTAAATGTTAAAAAAAAAAAATAATTAGGTAAGCAAATAATGTTATAAATGATACCGTTTTTCTTCTTCCCCCACATTGGAGGCTCCGGGCCATTGCCTCGGTGGCTTTGCCTGCTCACAGTTTCACTCATGGTTGGCACACCCACACGGCAAGTTACCATTGTCCTCGACACAGGCAGTGTTGGCTACATTGTTTAAATGCACAACCATAACCCAACGAAAAGAAAGTAAAATGCTCCACGTCAATGCATAGCTTCGACAATGAATTACCCCACAACTCTATTATCTGCTCAACCCAAAAAGTTCACGCATTATATAAACATCCATACAAAAACTTGGAGGACTATTGTTATGCCTCTTCTAATGAAGCTCCAAATCATGACCATGTTGCAGATAACTAGCAAGCTCATTTAGGCCTACACTCTACGTCACCATCCTACCTAATCGAGGTGGGGCCATATATAAGACCGCTGAGGTGATTCACCACCTTGGTCAAGATGTCTGTAGAGGCTGACCTTTCATAAGTCTAGACGAGGTGCTATAACCCACTACAGAAGGATCCGAGGCAAATAGACTCTTTACTGATATAGAGCATCTTCCACCCCACCTCTTCCAAGAGATCTTTAGTACAAAATCTTTCTATAATTGATTGATATGACATCTTTACAGCAGATTCCTAAACAGTCAACTATAAGTCTACTTTTTAGAAGTCAAACTTAGATTCTAAGGTGAGTACTTTTTAGAAACATTAAATGCGCCTGAGCTTGGGATTGATGAACACCTATGACAAGGCATCTCGATCGTTAAGATGAGGCAATGTGTCCCTCCATCCAACTGTTATTATTTTTCCTCTTTTACTATAAAAGTTCACACTTAATGTCATTTGAAGGTAATGCAATTTTACACACTCAACCGTAACATTGCTCTCTTATTTTTATCTTGTAAACTCCCCGTGCCCTAACATTATCATGGCTCACGTCTTACATGTATCCCACATCCAAATACCAAATTGACTGACTTTATCGTTGGAATGCTAGTGGCCACCTCTTCTGCAATCGAAGAAGGCCACGTGCTACTAACAATTTGTCCAAGTGTGCTGGAGCTTGTCTACGTGAGTGGAGCTGAAATCTCTTGACCACGTCATCCGTGCAAAAATCGAGGTCATCAAAAAACAATCCCTAAGCCTCCAAAAAACTCTCCTTTTAGTCTTTTACCATAATGTCTCCCTCAACAGTTCCACTCACGGTTGGCACACCCCCGCCGCAAGTTACCATGGTCCTCGACACGGGCAGTGAACCCTCTTAGCTACACTACAAGAAAACCCTAAACACACTCCATTTTCACATACCAACACCTTTACCATATTTTGATGGAGTTGCCTATACGGTTCAGCTTGAAGGAACTAAGGTTTCTACTGAAGTCCTTCCGTTACCTACCAGGGACGGTCAGACAATGGTGGACTCAGTCACTCTGGTACACATTATAGTTTCTTGCTCGGGCAGGTTTAAAATGCACTGAAAAACGTATTCACGAGGAAAACAAAGGGAATTCTAAGGCCATTTGAAGGGACTGGATTTGTGCTACAGAGTTGAGCTGAATAGAACAGTTTTGCCTCCATTGCCGACTGTGAATTTGTTGTTTAGAGGAGTGTAAATGAGTGTAAATGGGGAGAAATTATTGTACAGATTTGAAGGTGCCAATAGGGGAAGTGATGGAATAATGTTTTAACTTTCGGGAACTCAGATTTGTTGGGGTTGGAGGCCTGTGTAATTGGGCACCATCAACAGCAAAAAGCAAATTTGATATTACAAAATCCAGAGCGGTAGCCAACCCTGTTTGATTACCATGAGAAAACAGAGTTATGAATAGTGATTTTTAAAAAAAATGCTTGATTAAAAAGTAGGAAAAATTTTGAGATCATGTGTGAAATATTTTATTGTGTAAATGTATGATTAAAGATAAGTATCAGAATTAAAGAATTTTGATATAATAATTGTCAAACAGGGACTAA
Organism: Fraxinus platypoda; assembly: GCA_903798405.1. Taxonomy (NCBI): domain Eukaryota; kingdom Viridiplantae; phylum Streptophyta; class Magnoliopsida; order Lamiales; family Oleaceae; genus Fraxinus; species Fraxinus platypoda. The sequence continues at coordinate 6,115 of CAIGRT010145171.1, read as the reverse complement.
GTTAAGGTGTGATTTAGCAAATCAATTTCTTTTAGGAAAATGCAATTTGTACAACCGAGGTTGACAACCACTCACATGGGATGGGGTCCACCTCGATTTAAAAATGTTAAATAAATCGAGGTGAACCCCCCCATGTGAGTGGTTGTCAACCGAGGTTGTCACAACTAGCATGGTCCTTTCTTTTTACTTCTATAATCCCTGTTCGCGTCCTGGTGTCTCGGGGCACCTTTCCTTGAAGCAAAAGGGGTAAGGAACAGTAGAAGTCTGCTCTTGCAAACTGCTTTTCGCCTAATTTTGGTCAATTCTATGAACAGAAAAACAATAAAGATACTCACAAAAAATTTGAATATATTGAAAATAGTTTGTTCATTGAATAACGAAAGCATTAAATTACAATGATTGGTATAGGAATCAACACCAGAATAAAACACAGAAGTTTCCGAATACCCAAGTGACACGTTTAAAAAAATTGAAGAATTATAATAAATAATTACAAACGATAAGAGTACTTTTACAATTGAAAGTAATATTTATAAACGCGATCAATGCGAAGGCGTCCTTAACACATGGATACTTCTGAACAAAATTTCAACTTATTTTTCTTCATTAATCATAGTTTCATGGACATGGTGCTTAGGAAACATTTTTACTGATGTAGGTTTGGTTGATTATCAGATGACAGCATGATTGAAATAATAAACAAATGTTTTTGTTTCTTCTGTTTGTTGTTTGGTGATGTCTAGCAACATTTCTATTTTAGTTTATAGGACATAGACGTCATCTCTTACGATTGATAATTTATGAGTCAGAGACTGCTTGACCTGCCCTAATAAATCTACACTTATTTCTTAAAGAAATGTCTAGCTAGTGTTTATATTCAGGCGTTTCGTGTAACCTCCTAGTACTAAAAACTACATATAAACACTTCCCAAATACACTTTTGACTGCAGTTCAAGGCTGACACAGACTTGTACCTCGACTAACCATAAACCACCACAGTTGGTACACGAAACGCCAACCCCTCAACTGATCAATGATCTCTTCGAAGAGGCAAGAAATTTTCGGACTCTTAAGCATCTCTTTTTTTGCAGTAGCATGTATGCATTTCATCACGTTCATTGCTGTTCACGGATTAAATGAACTCAGCGTGGCTCAAATTCAAATGCAATGTTATTTTATCAAAGAAATTGCTGCCTCCAGGATTTATGGCATACAAAACATACCCATCACTTAGCCACGTAGCGCAACACAAGGAAAAGGCCAAAGTTAAAGAGATTGATCGGTCATTATCAAGCTAAATACGAGAACCAAGGTTGACCTGTTGGACTGTGATAATAGCAAGTGTCCAATTGACTAAGAACGTGTTCAAGCTGTAATTATAAGTAATCAACGCCAAACACGATTCTTAAAAGTTACTTTTTTAAAACTAAAAAAACTTAATTTTCTAGAAAGTAGTAGTTAACTTCTAGCCACAGCCACAGCCAAGTATGCTCTTACAGGAATACACAGCAGCTAGAAAGCAACTCAAGTCCGTGAAGCCTTGAATCAGCAGACCACTGCACGTTAAATCCCAGCGAGACACTGCTAGCCAGGGTTTTGTATCTATCCAATTTGTGACAGCATCGGAAACTAGTACGAATTCAATTGGGATATCAAATTTAAGATGCACTCTTCAAATATTGACATCTATTTTGCGGTCTATCATAGCTACTCTCTACCAGCCAACTTCGAAACCTAAGCAAGTTAATCATATAATCACAATAAAACAATGATCTCGTGATTTTAACAGTTGACACATTAAAATGCAGTCTCTTCAAATGTATAACATGTACAATCATATGTGCTCAAAAGATTTGATTTTTAGAAACAAAATAGTAACACCTTCTCCTGTCACATGCCAATCATACGCCAAAGAATGATCTACAACAAACATGAAACTTGAACTCATTAGGCTTCATGAACTTGAGCATTACAGAAAACTAATGATACATGAAAAGGGTAGCATCGAAGCTAACTACAAATATAAAAAATAAGAAGGAATACAATAATATAAGAGAAAAAGACTATAACAACTCTCAAGTTGGATTACAAATCAGTACATGGGATTTTTACCTTCTACTTCCCAATTCTCAGAAGCTGATTGACAATTTATTTTGGAGTTATTCTCCTCCATTACTTCATCTCCTTATCCTGTTTTGCTCACAAACCATCTCCATTTTCAGTTATTAACAAAAATATCATCGGGCAATAATTCTAGGACGAACATGAAACTGATCAGCTGACGTAGATCATTCCTTTCCATCTATGATCTAACTACCATGAATGGCAACAAAGTCTACCACCAATTTCATCCACAAATTCAATTCATATACTAGCAAACCCGCTTTCAAAATTCACCATCTACTGTCATTTCCTTCATTGACCTCAAATCCCCATCCTCTACGGCGCCTTGATGTGGAGCTGAAACTACTCCTGCGACTTATTCTAGAATCCAAACTAGAACTAGAACTAGAAATGGATGATTGATTCCTGCCAAAACAAGATAACAAACCACGGAGAACTCTCCTCAACCCACCTCTATCCCGTGAAACACTCCCATTCGACCCCCATGAAATCCTCCTCGGAACCCCATTATTGTTAAATCCACCATCCATCTCCGTGTATACAACAGGCAACTCTCTCTCCCCTCCTCTCCTCCCTCCCATAAACCTTCCAACGGCAAAACCACCTCCTGGCAACCTCCATATAGTAAGTCCAACGGTCTCATCATCATTCACAATCTCGTTCCCTCCTCTATTTACAGAAGTTGCATCGCGATGATAGTTAGTATCATTATTCTCATCATCCGTTGGTAATTCGTGTCGACAAACAGGACATGAATTTCGCAATGAAAGCCATGGCAATATGCAGTCTTGATGATATAAATGCTTGCAGGGCATTTCCCGAGCCTCACTACCCAAGTCAAAGGCCTCTTTACAAACAGCACAGTGCGATTCAATGGCTATATGTTGATCAACTATCTCAACTGTGGGCATCGATTCAATTGCCGCTTTCGATGCAGGCGGATTACTGTTAATTCTCCCAATACCATTCGCCTCAATTTGGGCCAATTGATCCAGCAATCTGTCAAAACCCGACCCAAGTAGAAACTCCGACATACTAGCGGGTAAGGGACGTAAACCCGAACCGGCACCATCATCATAATACAGTTCAAATCCACCGCCAGCTGTGGCACCGCCTCCACCATCATTGGGCCCACGGAGGACAATCACCGGGTTGAACGGTGACCTATCACCCCCATTTCTCCGGTTCCTCCTAAGCCTCGGGCTGGAAGCCGAACTTGGACCCGACCCGGGAACCGAGTCCGGATTCCGCATCATGTACATAGAGGCGGCTGGAAAACGCCGTCTGCGGGAGTCAGACAGCGAAGACCGGGTCGAATTCTCGATTTCTTCTACAAACCCGCCGTTGCAATCAGGGCAAGCAATCGAATCTTGGGTCAAAACCCTAACAAATCGGTTGCAACTGTAACACCAATATGCTGAATTCATCGACATCTAAAATTTATTTCCAAAAATCGAATCTTGAGTATCTCAAAATTTCTTTCAGATCTGAAAATTGCTTTATTCTTCCAAAATTCAAAGATCTTGACAATAAAAAATAAAAATAAAGACTCAAAACACATAAAATTAGAGACGACGAGAGTGGGCTGGTAATAGAAAATCAAAGGGAAGGAAGAAGAGTTTGGGGACGAAGAAATCAGAGGACAATCGAATATAAGAGGAAAGGACATGTGGGTAATACAATTGTGTGTATAGAAGTAAATATGGAAATAAAGCGTGGAATTATTAGCGTGTAATCGACGCTTTGAATGAATAAAGCGTGTTATTGAGAGCGTGATATTTTGGGAGTTTATGGCGCGTGAAGTTATATGATCAACGGGTGACGTGTCCTTTTATGGTAGGTCAATCAATTGCAAATTATTGACTGAGAATTCACAGGAACATTTTCATTCGTAGTCCTCACTCTTTAACATTTATAGCAAAATTGATCTCTAGACTTTAAAGTGATGCATTTACACGATGACTTTTCAATTCAATTGCAGTTGTCGTCCTTATAAATGGCATTTCCATATTGGCCAGTTTGTTTTTGATTAAAATCTGATTTTAATTTAAATAAAAAAAATCAATATTTACCACATATTTTATGGGCCCCACAACTTTTCAACCACACGTTTCAAAAATTTCTATCACGATCTATTAAAAATATAATTTCAATCCCCACCAAACACTCCCTATATTTTTCTAATTAAATGGCACGTGAGCTTGACCCTTTTGAAGGAGTAAAGTTTGCTAAAGATACTTTTCAATAAAAAATAGCAAAACATAACCATTTTTTCTTTTGAGGGAAAGAAGTATATCACTTTTATGAACATGGTAATAATAGAATTAAAGTCCTTGATTATAATTAAATAATTATAATAATTAATATGTTTGAGCATTTTCAATTCTAATGCCCATTGCACTAAAAAAATTTCTACTAAATTAAAATAGATAATTTCTATAAAAGTTATTTTTCAATATAATATGTTTAAGGCTATATCTAACTGACGTGACGAAAAAAGTAGATATGATACAAGGATCATATATGTAGAGGCTCTCTGGAGTAAATATTAATTTAATAGTTTTCTCTCTCCATCTCTCTTCTTATTTTATCTCGCTCCAATCTAATTTTTCTCCTATTAAATATACATTAAAAATAAAATTCAAATTATAGATGGAACCCATTGGCAATGAAATTTGAACTAGATTGTTTATTTATTAGACTCAATGTCTCGTAAATCATAAGCCTTTTTATTTAAATATCTTCTAGATAGTAGTCCAAGGAACTCATTGTAGATGCTCGTATGGTTGGATTGTATGTCCATATAATATATTGGATAAATCTATATATACATAATTATTGTACATAATGGATTACATAAACCAATGTGGAAGAAATCCAGCCGTGGATGTGAAGCGTGGAAAAGTCAATAATTGTAGACTACTGATAGATGCGCGCTACATGTCAATGAAGAAATCCAGCCGTGGATGTGAAGTGTGGAAAAGTCAAAAATTGTAGACTACCGATGGATGCGCGCCACATATCAATTATGTAATGTATTATGTAAATGATTATGTACTTGTAGCATGGTCCTAATATATTTTGTTTGTGATAAATAAATTTTGTGTATAAATTGTTATTTTTTATAAGTCATTTAATATTGAACATGGGAATTAAAGTATCCTTCATCATTTGTGATAATATAAGTTGAGTATTTGCATAAAGAAATGCAGTATGACACAACTTATATTTTAATAATAAATAATTTGTTCATAATCAGTGTATAAAAGTTCACACGTTTATATTTGAATGTTGTAATGTCGACTCATTCACTATTTGAATTTACAATATGTCTTTATCACATAAATAATTAAATATAACACTAGCATACTTGAAGTGTATTGAACGGATCAAACGTCGAGTTTAATTCTTAACATGGGCATGCGAAAATCAAATTTCATTTGATCATCGGGTATCTCATCTAAATCACTAGAAATTGTTGTTTATATATTTTCATAAGTTTAAAGGTTATTTGATTTACTAATGAGTGAGATCAATTTGATTGATAAATATTTTAGCGAGTTGAGAAATATCGAAAGTAAAGAATACGATTTGCATCATGATTCATCGTCATAAAAAATGGGTTGAGCGACTGTTTAAATGTTTTCTGTTGAACACTTACAAATCTGAGCTTAATATATAGTTCAGCTTAATTGAATCTGTGATTGATTCACAAAATTATTGAAAAAAAAATGGAACTTAAGTTAGCAAAAATAATTAGGGAGGAAAAATAATCATTTTTGACTGTACATAATTATTGGATCTCGAATGGGTATAAAGTACATAAACTACAAGTCATAGGAAAGTGTTATACATATTAGCTTTTGTAATTTTATAATTTCGAGAGTGCAACCTGTTGCTTTTAGTGGAAAATGATGACTAAAATTAGATTGAATTTTCTAGAGTTGTTTAGACACGATCTAATTGTTGAATTTTGGATAATACATGTCCG
>CAIGRT010145149.1:0-14920 GCA_903798405.1 Fraxinus platypoda | reverse complement strand
TTTTTTTTTTTTTTTTTTTTGCAATCCCTATTTCATTTACATATTATTCAATAAATAATATTATACGTAACTCAAAAACTTTTCTTTCATTTTTAATTACCCATTTTCTGTCAATTAAAGAAGCCCTTAATTTTATTGCTTAATTTCACCTCCGCACTGAAATTATTTTTTGTCTCCATCCCTGCGCTATGTATCTTTCCTTGAATTTATTTCTCTCGGCTGTTTCTATTTAATGGAATTTACTGCTATCGGCAAAATAAACTTTTTTTTAAAAAATAAAATAAAAGAAGAAAAATAATTTGTGAAAATAAAAAATAGAATAATAAATTGAAGCTTGGCTGTCGGTGGAAGAGAATAAGGTAGTGGGTCAGCCCTTTACCTTCCGCAATTGCTTCATTCCAAATCCAGCCTGTTACTCGTTAAAACTCGAGCATCTTTCTCTCACGCGAACTCATCTCAACCGTCCATTCTCGAATGCCAATTATCACATTATTACTCAATTACCAAATCTGCCCTTCCATTTTTCATTTCTCTTGTAAACCTAATTCAATACTTAATTTTCTATAATTTGAGTTCTATTGACATCATATGGTGAAAATATTTATTTAATTGATTGTGTTTTATTATATACAATGTATAATTATATTAGAACCAACCTTAGATCATTCTCAAGAACCTAGGATAAGTACGTAGAGATCTTCGTTGGATTGTAAGGGAACTTTCAATCGATACAATATTGCATATAAGTTTTTGTAACATACAAGAAATAACATAATTGTTTGTATTTAAAAGAAACTTTTTTTCATAAACATTTCAAAGAAAAGTAGCTTAGAAGTTTTTTTTAAAAAAAACAATGAAACGGTAGCATACATATGGCTCACTACGAGACATTACACCATCTCGAATGCCAAATTTTTGAGCCACTATCATTAACTCCCAAATATTATTTATTTCTTTAAAACTTGAGCTATTGAGATCATCCAAGAAGATACTTGGATGAAGCGATAGGAACAACTAACATTAACACCTTACGTATATGTAAAGGCTCACCTCATTGAATATCAGGTAGGCAGCCGACCTTATTATTGACTTACAAAAATTCAAATATACTAAGATCCTTAACTAATAAAGATTTAAGAAATTGATTGAAATGCTCAAAATAGGAGTATGGTTCAAAAAAGATGGATAAGATCAATAGCACAACCAACAAAAAAAGCTAAAAAAATTGCTTTTAAACACAGTAATATGATAGACTAAAAAACTGTTTTTAATTTAAGCAAAGCATTTTAAGATGTCTTTGTAAAGTTTTTTTTTGATAAAATTGATTTTGTGGAAATTAATTTTGTTCAAAATGTGTAATTAAATAAAGAAAAATCTATTTTTTTGGAGAATGTGCATTTAAAAATGATTGGAAAAAAATTGAAAAAAAAATCAGTTTCAAAAAAGAGAATTTATGAAATTTGAAGGGTATTCATGACATTTCAGACTTTGTCTGAAGAGGTCCAAGTTATCATACATCACCCCCCCCCCCCCCCCCCNTATTCATTAATGATGTCATTTTCCCCTCTCTAAGCTGAAAGAGAGTCTTGATCTAACGCCCCTCACTGTATTCCCTTGCATTGCACCCAAAGAAATAGAGGAATTCTACAAGTAGATCTCAAAAATGGGTGTCCACTCTGAGTAAGTTGTACCTTCACTGTCTTTCCCTTTCTCATTTTTCATGAATTTAATGAGCCCATTCTTCTCATATTTCCCCTGTAGAGTTCTACTTGCTAATTTGTGGGTTTTTTCCTTTTCGTTTATCGAATTTTTTGCAGCATAAGAATGGATCTAAAAATTGCTTTTATTGGATGTTTGATGGTGGTCATGGCTATGGCTGTTATTGCGACTACGGAGGAAACATCATCTACTCCGCCGTTGGTAGTGAAGAAGGTGAAGGGGAAGAAAATGTGCGACAAAGGATGGGAGTGTAAAGGGTTGTCGATTTACTGCTGTAATTTGACGATTACAGATTATTTTCAGACCTATCAGTTTGAGAATCTTTTCGAAAAGAGGAATACACCGGTGGCTCAGGCGGTTGGATTCTGGGATTATCACTCATTCATTACTGCTGCTGCGCTTTATCAGCCGATTGGATTTGGGACTACTGGTGGGAAGGTGATGCAGATGAAGGAGGTGGCTGCTTTCCTTGGCCATGTCGGCAGCAAAACTACCTGTAAGTGTTTACTAATCATCCTTCTTTGGTTGGTTTATCGATGGAGTTGTAAATTGGGTAATGTTCTAGTGGTGTTTAAACCCTAATCGGTTTGAATTTGGGGACATTAAATTTAATTTATGTGTTTTTTGAAGTTAGTTGTAACTTTTTTTTCGTTCTTGGAGGAGGAATCTCATTGGGTCAGCAATGACTATAATCCGAGTTAATAATTGTGATTTTTGCATCCAAGAGAGAGATCATTAGGTTTTTGTTCTATTTTGGTTGATTGAGTTGTGAACTCAATAATTATGTTTACTTGCTCAGTTCTATTCGCTTATTAAACCCAAATCGGTTTGAATTTGGGATTCTAGATTTACTCTTGTGCGTTTTCTGTGGCCAGTTGTAATTTTCTAGATTGGAGGTTTTCGTTTAACCATACTATGTCTTTTCGAATTAGTTTGATCTACTCATAAGACTTGTGTTACTAGATGTAGATTTGAAAAGGGTAATTTAACTGAAGAAGCTTGATTAAAAATGCTTTATGGGTTGGTGAGTTTTCGTGCCCTTTAAGTCCGCAATCATCAGTATATGACTGCTGGGACAAATGGATGTTCAAAATGTTGCCATGTCCTCGGTTATTTTAAAGCATTATTTACCATACCCTTTTGCCGTTCTTTTTTCTGTTTCTTGCCCTTTCCCTCGGTGTCATGGAGCCACCTATTCTCCCACCACCCAAGCGACCACTTTTTTTCTTTTTCTGGAACTTTCACATCTGATTTCAGTAATTTGAAGAATGTGAGGGATTTTAAGAACTCACCAAAGAAAGAGTGTGTACTAAATAAAGTATATACTTTCTTGAAATCTCACTTGTGAGATTCCATTATGATAGTCAAGTTAACTTGCACAAAGTTGATAAAATGGGCAATGTTTCTTATCTTTAATTTGAAAGGTTTATGTGCTACAGAACATGTAGTAACTTAGAATTCAGCCAACTCGATATTTTTCTTAGATGATTGTAGTAAAAAATTCATTAGTAGCTTAATATAGTCCTTTTATTCCATAAATAGTGGACTTTATGTGCTATATTTGAACTGATATTTCCTTATCAAATACACTAATTTGTATTTATAAATTACGATGCAGGTGGTTATGGGGTGGCTACTGGTGGACCACTAGCTTGGGGTCTATGCTACAACAAAGAAATGAGTCCAAGCCAATCTTATTGTGATGACTTATATAAATACACCTACCCATGCGCTCCTGGAGCCGAATACTATGGTCGTGGTGCTTTACCAATCTACTGGTACTTACTATTTTTTTCTTCATTTTTTTAAATCAAGTTTTCCTATGTTCAATGGCCTTATATTTATAGTTTCCTTGCCTTCAGTCTCCCTGGAAATATGAATGGAGATTGTGCAAAGTCTATATTTAGGTTTGTTGCATTATATTTCCTTTCATGTAAGATTAAAAAGAAACAGGTTCGTCAGATTTTTCCATTACAATTGAGTAATTCAAGTCCGAGGATCATTTTAAAATCTGCACTCCTTTCTAACTTGGACCTTCTTTATCCCTGTTTCTTCGTATATGCAAGGTTATGGATTCCTTTATCTAGCCTTTTCATATTTTTTTCTTGAAGTTATAAAATTGTTAAATATTTGTTAAGTTTGGCTATCAAGGTCAGAATATAAGTTTTTTTTGGATTTGTCTAGGAACTACAATTATGGAGCCACAGGAGAAGCCCTCAAGGTCGATTTGTTGAACCATCCTGAATACATTGAACAAAATGCCACCCTTGCTTTCCAGGCTGCAATTTGGAGGTGGATGACACCTATAAAGAAAGGACAACCTTCGTCTCATGATGCCTTTGTTGGCAACTGGAAACCCACCAAAAACGACACCTTGGCTAAACGGCTTCCAGGTTTTGGCACCACAATGAATATTTTGTATGGTGAAAGTGTTTGCGGTCAAGGTGATGTCGACTCCATGAACAACATCGTGTCCCATTACCAGCATTACCTTGACTTGATGGGCGTCGGCCGAGAGGAGGCAGGACCCCATGAAGTTCTCACCTGTGCTGAACAGCTTCCTTTTAACCCTTCTGCTCCAAAATCAGCATCATCTTCTTGAAGTGTTACAGGGTGTTCTGCAGTGTTATGGCATTTCTTTATAGAATAACATGTAATAAAAGAGCAATATTTGCCATGAGATTATGTTTCCCCTGGGATTGTGTGAGTATCAGTTAGATTATGTTTCTCCTGTGATCGTCTTCTTGTCTTAATTTGTTGTCTGTTGCATAGGTTTTTTGAATCCAATCTCTTCTATAGCTTGTGTATTATGTAAGTATGTGATTTGCAATATTGTAATGTCCCGTTCAAGTTCTATACCTGACTTAAAACTCCCAGTTATACGGGCATAAAATATTCCATTTATATATTTATATAATAATTTCTTTACCTTTATCAAGATCAAGAATCTTTATTTTAAATAAATTTAGACTGTTTGTATGAATTCTTTTCGTCTTTCTATTTGTTTGATCATTACATAGAAATTTGGTAATGCAACTGGAATTTCATAAAAGCCTCTTCGAGTTGATAAAAATTCTAACCAGTTTCAATAATGTTAATCGAGTGCACAATCCGTTAACTTGCAATAGTATATGTAGCTTCTCCTAATTTAAATTGTTTTCTCAAGTGATTTTTTGAAATATTTTCACACATTTTTTAATTGTAGCACGCCTACACACGCACACACATCGACTAAAAATCATATTTTTCACCAAATATGATTTGAAATTCTTATGGTAAATTATCAATATCGATTGTTTAGTATCCACTTAACTAACTTCCTTTGCACGTGCATAATTTAGCTGTGTTTATATTTTTCATATTGTGAAAGTTTCACCTTTGTATAACTTTTATTAATTCGTTTTTATAGAATTTTCGATTCAACATCAGTTGAGCATGATCAAATGATAACCATTCGGGTCGAGTTTATTTTGGTTTAGTTTCTGACTCAGCCCCAATGGAGACCACTAGACTAGGATTGAATTGAATTGAGCAAAGTTCAGAAAAGATGTAGCTATAACATAATTCATTAAATTAGATACACATAAAAGCACATGAATTAGGAACGCATCAATGCCATATTGCAACATGCCAACAGACTCAAAAACAAACCACATAGAGGAATCACAGCAGCCGAATCCAATCCTACATGTCTCAAACTTAGGAAAAAAATGAAAAAATAATTGTGGCTCACGCATAAATTGATCCAAACCCTGCAAAACATGCAGCAATCCAAACATTACAAGTATCCAAATTTATTGGTGCTAAACCTCTGGAGCAGGGGCAGTTGACTTCAAGAGAGGCTGCAGGGCCTTGACAACAATGCTCATATTTGGTCGAAACTCAGCTTCATACTGCACACATAATGCTGCAACAGCAGCCAACTGCAATCAACAAAGACAGTACAATCAGTGTTAGAACAATTACGACTAATTCTTTGTGTCTGCATGTGGGGTGGTGGGGAAGGGGGTGCACCTTGGCAACTCCCTTTGGTGGATACTCTCCCTTAAGCTTTGGATCTACACATTGTTTAACTTTGTCCTCACTCAGTCTTGGAGTGGCCTGATACAAAGATAGTATAGGACAATCAGAAAAAAATGTAGAAAATGGATACCATAAGCAATTAAGAAAAACAAGACAAATCCGAGTTTCAAATAAAGACTTGAGAAAGCAGGCAAAGTAGTTGGCTCACCCATGTAACAAGACTCTGTTGTCCACGAGGCATAGTATGATCAACAGGCTTCCTTCCTGTCAGAAGCTCAAGCAGAACCACCCCAAAGCTATACACATCACTCTTCTGTGTCAACTGTCCCGTCATTGCATATCTGCTCACAATAGAACTTAGAAAATAAAGAAATTCACGATCTAAATTCTACTACTATATAAAGGAATATATGGAATTTATTGTATATGGTCTAATGTTGCCTTAAAAAAAGGCAATCACTTGGGAGGCCACTCAACTCATGGTTGAGAACATGCTCTAAATAGTACACATTACTACGGAGCTGCTCGTGTACTTTATCCATTGCATAACTAAGAGTTAGTATTTAACTATTTATCTTAGAAACTTTTGAGCTAATATACCCTGATTTATTGGTGTTGGATGTTGATGTCGTTACAATCTCTCTTAACACATCCGCTCGTAGGAGATATAAGTACATGGTTTCCAATTCAAATTATATGATCGATATCATGTTGAACTGTTTCAATTTTTTAGCAGCAAAGACTGTAAAAATTGTGATTATGGGGTTCATCAGTACTTGTATAAGTGAACTTAAGCAGGCTTCAGCTGTTAACATAATTACCAAAAAGCAAGAACATAGTGTCCCGCGAGCCTTGAGAAAGGAATCAACTAAGTTATATTAATGGAAGCATCTAATAACAGAAGGAAGAGGTAAAGGGCATTACTCTGGTGCATGATAACCAAATGTTCCCAGAACTCGAGTAGAATGAAGTCGAGCAGCCATGTCAGGAGCTTGATTTGATAGATTAAAATCTGCAATTTTGGCTTTATAGTCTTCAAAGAGAAGTACATTGCTGGATCTGATATCTCTGTGTATTATTGAAGGCTGCACCTTCTCATGCAAATATTCCAGCCCCCTCGCGGCATCAACAGCAATTCTTACCCTTTGCATCCAGTCAAGTACAGGACCAGGCTGTGCACCTTGTACTCCTTTCCTTCCTGAAGTTGCAAATAGGATCAGAAAATAACCTTTCCACCGTCCCTCAAAAATCTAGTTAGAAGGCAAAATTATTCTACATACCATGTAAAATGTCGTGTAGAGATCCCATAGTTGCAAACTCATAAGCTAAGACACGAAGATTGCCTTCTACACAGTAGCCAAACAACTCTACAAGATTTTCATGCTTCAATCTTGACACCATGGAAACCTTAATAAAGGAAAAAGTCAATATACAAGAGAAGGGAATGAATTGTGTATATCAGGAGAATACAAAGGACTGCACCAAACATGAAGATGGTGTACCTGAGTCAAGAACTCCACATTTGAATCTGGCTCAGATGACACATCAAGCTTCTTGACAGCCACATCCTTGCCATCATTTAACTGTGCTAAGTAAACTCTTCCATAAGATCCTTCACCGATTAATGCCTTTGATCCAAAATTGTCAGTTTTCTCTTTCAGTTCCTCAAGAGACAGCGCAGGCACCTCAATGACAGGTGCTGCCTTCTGAACTTCGGGCTTCACAGGAGCTGGCGCCTTATGGCCTCTTTGATGCCCTATTTTGCGCACATATATAAAGTGAAAGGAACTATAACTAACTTTGAAACAAAGCCCATGAACATCACTGGAACCAACAATTAACTGAGATGATATGATATGGATGGTGCAGATTTGCTTTGGGTGAGCGAACAATATAGATGATATATACAAAAACTTTCTAAAGATTTTACAGTCTTTTAAAGTAACGGCCACATGTTAGGTAAAAGAAAACATACAGTATATGCAGAAAGAAAATATGAATACATGGATCATCTGAAATTCTAATTACCTATTGACCAGAAGTATCAAAAAATTGGAACTGAATATAAAAGAACTAAGAAGTACAAACTCTTTCAAGAAGGCAACATTTCTATGTCTGATACTCTGATCCAAATAATTTCCAGATTTCCTTGTGCACAGTACACCTTCCTGACACCTTTAACCGGATGCATATTTGAAATGAAATGTTCATTTTCAGACACTTCTCCAATACTCAGAAAAGGGAACGCAGAAAAATCATGTATATGAAGTAAAAAAGGTAATAATTTGAGGTCATAAAAAAGTAGGAATGACAAGGACCGTGTAGTTTTGGTCTATCCCTTCCTCATCAAACTTATTCTACTGAGATCACATCAATCCATGGACAAGAATGTCTACAGAACAAGCCCCAACTACCTAAATCAGCATTCCGTTAGTTTATCACAATCAGTGCCATCTTCCTGTTGGCATACATTCTCATATCTTAACTTATCTATTTTAGCACGACCAAACATCCACCTTACCATCTTAATTTCCGCAAAGTTCTTTTTATGGACATTAATAGACTAACATTCAGTACCGTAATATTCTATTAATGCAATATTGGCCAACTGTTTTCCTCATCTCCATCCTCTTCATAGCCTACCTAACTTTCATCATCGTATAACGAGAAAAAGAACATGTTCAAAGTTTGTCAACCATTGTAAAGATTGTTGGTATCATTCTTCATTTGATTTGCCCTTTCCCCTTAATTCAAGAAGAGGTACAGTATTTATGAAGAGCACTAGAGAGCCAGAAACTTATATGGGGTATTTCTTTACAACTTTATACATTCCTCCACGATGCCATGTAGTCTTTTCACACGATACTTTCTCAAAGCCAAAGCAAAAGTAATTACAGTTGGACACACTCAATTCCATTCCATGATGTGTGCCCACCTTTATTTCCATCCACCATATCATAAAATTAATAAGAAACATGTAATGTAGTCAACATGCTCAATGCATTTCTTAGTACACTATTGAAAGTCTCAATACCTTCCAGACAAACTTAAAGACAATTAAAGTGAATGACCAACCATAGGCTATGATACATTATTCTCTATGTTTAGCACTCATGATAAAAACTCACTGCATAGGAAATCACTTGAAATTTCTATTACATCCACAAATATTTCATCCATTGTGATGCATCATAAATAATCCGTCAAGTTTTCCTAGTTCCAGATAATTGTCTAAAGGTCTAAAGGAGCACCAGTTCATATCATCGCAACCACAGAAACTTGAATAGACGGTGTTAAAGATTCAAACCACTCTTTCCAAGATGTAAATAGCAGAAATACCGAAAATAAACATCAATTGATTAGCACCTACATTGTAACGATTGGGTATGTGTCCAAGCTGTTAACTCATACGTACTAATTGGTATCAGGATTCGACTTAAACTCTTATAAAGCAGAGGTCATGGGTTCGATTCCTTGGAACACATACATAAGCTTTAAATTACATCGAACGTACCATCAGCATGATTGTTTGGACTCTTAAGGATCTCATTTTCATTTGATTGGTAAGGCTCCTCAACTTGGCAGGTACAACACAGCCACCTACGCATCCTTGCTCTCTTCCTCAGTACAGATACTCTTTATTATTCGTATTTTCCAGGTGCACAAATTAATCAGAAGAAGGTGCATGTGCCTGCATAAAAATCAGTCAAATGTGAAAAAAGCACAAAAAAGATGCTAGCAGAAGATATACAACATGTCACTCAGGCAGTCCCCACTTCAAACAAAAAAAAAAAAAAATAGTAAACATTCACGAAATACCAGAACTACATCTGACATATCAAATTATCGTAAAAAAATTAAACCAAAAAAAAAAAGCATTTATGTTTCATTTAAACATCCCATCATAGAAAAGAAATTTGCATGCAAGGATCCTGTGCAAGATCTTAATTACAAGTTTCAACACCGAACTAGTTACTTCAATTATACTTAAAAATAGTAATCAAACAAACTACACACACCCGCCAGAGAAATATAAGTAGAAATTTTTTTGGAGCATTTGAAGCAAACAAATACGATGAATCCCATTCCAAGGACTAAAATAACAAAATTTCTTACAACTAAATAAAGCATCGCATTTAAACATTTCTCAAACAAAAAAGAAAACAGATAAATTCCGATATCCGATACCCACTGGCCATTTAACAATCTTAAATATAATTCTTACCACTACAGCATGCTGTTTGAGATAAACATCATTCATCCCCAACAAGAAAATTAATTTAATAATAACAATAATCCCTAAAAAATGAACATTTGATCAAGACTTATACATACAAGGAGAGATCCAAGAACCAGACTACGTAAACTTCGTTAAAACAATAACTCAATACCAAGAAGCTGAATATTTGATCAAAACATAATTTGAAAAAGAGGGATCCAAGAAGAGACTATAAGTAATACGAACAGAGAGAGAAACTAATAAAAGGGTCAAATTCAAATAATGAAAAAGCAAAAACTGAAAATAAGAACAACAGAAGAAGAACTCACAAACCGCAATTCATGGGTTTTGTTTATTCCCTTTACCTCTTTATTCCTCTCCTTTTTCCGAGTACATGGAACTCAATCAATTATATTACTGTTCTATCAACTCTTTATACGTGCAAATGGGATTTGGGTTATAACGAAAATGGAGAATTTCTCTATGTTTTCTTCAGCACGAAAAATTTACGAAGAAATGGATCGGCAAAAAGCATAATTTCTCTCTCCCTTCGCTTTAGAATGTGTTTGGTAAAAAGAGGAAAGATCCAAGGGTAGAGAATATAAAAATGTCCAAATTGATGAAAACTGATTTAAAAATGAATAATATTATCTGTAGTAGTTGATTATCATAATCATCCACATGTATATATGTGACGATTAATGATTCATTGTATGAAGTAATAAAAAATTATCACATTAATATATCAAATCACTAAACGTCACGTATCACGTATAACGATTACGACAGTAATAGACTACAAATAACATTACCAATCATCATTTTCAAATCTTTTCAAAGTCATTTCAATCTAATCAAGTCAATCATTTTTGAAAATAAGTAATAAAAGTTGACTATGAAATATATAGAGCTCAATCACTTTACTCAAAATTTTTTTTTTTTTTTGACTCATTCCAATTTGAAGTCTCTAAAAGATAATAATCGACAAGTTACTAGTAAATACTACTTGTAATCTCTTAATTAGAAGCAAATATTAGTTTTGATTTTGAAATATTTATCAATTTAATTGTATATCATATCATATCAATTTATGCGTCTCGAAAATCTTGTAATATTTGAGGATAATGACAAGGGATTTTCAAAAAAAATTCTCGCTAACCTATGGTTTGACTCCCCAAACTTAGTGTGCAATTGGTTCAATTCATCATATTCCGTTAATTTGACGGTTGAATTTTTTATTAAAAGGCTATTGTACCCTTTAGGCAAAGAATAATGCTTATTGTACATTGTTTTGTTGACATCAAGTTTCACACTATGTGTAAATTCAAATTGTGTTTGTTGGGCAAGTGTGTTGTTTTTAAAAACGGCCCAATGTGATGTCGCCACGTGTATTGTACCCTTTAGGCAAAGAATAATGCTTATTGTACATTGTTTTGTTGACATCAAGTTTCACACTATGTGTAAATTCAAATTGTGTTTGTCGGGAAAGTGTGTTGTTTTCAAAAACTGTCCAATGTGATGTCGCCACGTGGCAGAGTGTCAAACTTGATGTCAAAGTTAGTGTACTTGTAACATGGTTGTTATGCAAATGTATGAAGTTGAACTATAGAGCTCTCCTATCTAGACTCAATACACTTCGTGTGCTATTTCCTTTTCCACCCCACGAGAATTCTATGACAGATTCGTCATAACATTTAACATCAATTAAGCAAAAGTTTAGAGAACAACATTGGAAAATTCTGTTGGTACAGAAAGTTTTATACAGAAAATTACAGACACCCACATGGGGGTGGGCCCCATGTGAATTAAATATTGTAAAAAAAAAAAGAGCTCTGCTGCTCATCCAGGGTCGGGGACAGACCCAAAAATAGGGGGCTGTCCCCGACCCTAGACAAGGAGATTAATTCAAAAAAAAAAAGGCCCCACATATTGTGTATTCTGTAGGTTGTCTGTATGTTTTTCTTCTGTACACATAGCATGTTTCAACAACATTACTATGAACGAAAGAAAACTTTATAATAACTAATTAAGGTTGTTTGTGAAATATATAGATTGAACAACTTCCTCATCGATCTTAATCACATAATAAACTTCAGAGCGAAAAATAAAGTGGATGATTGTATGATAATTCCAACTTCGTTGAATGGCATATCTCCGTTTTGATTAGGATGAAGTTCTCATTCTTCAAATGTTCTACCTCTGTAGTTGGTGTTTATTCAGGTTGTATGATTGGTCTATTATTCATAATCTTGGACAACTGCACAATGACGTCTTCATGGAAAAGCTTCCTTTCTTGTTGAGGATTAGTGAATTGCCACTATTTTAATTTTTCGACCACCAAAAATTTTGGTGATGCTTCCATCTTGGCTTGTATGTTGTGAGTGCGAATTGTAAGGGAGCTTGGATCATTATTTAGAAGGATTATCCACCTTATTTGGAGTGGCTAATAATAAGTTATTTTCAGCATAAAGAATAGTCTTCACAGTTTTCACAGATTGAACTTATTCAGGTCGCATTCACACATGTACTTAGAAGCCCGGTAGAGGTGATTTTCATAATTCTTTAAAGAGCAAGTCATGCTCGCTAACGATCTGTGGGGAGAAACAACTGCTCAAGCAAGTCACCCTCGTCAACTTACGCAAGTGCATCATATCCCGTCACATTAAATCTTCGTGCCAAAGATATCTCTCACAAACATGTCAATTAATCAATTATTGCCTATGAATCATATCCCACTTATATATCATCGCACAATGGAGATATCTCCCACGAGTATGTCATCGTCATCAATCTCGGAATCTCTCATCTCATACTATTGCTGATCTTTTGCCCCCCTTTTTTGTTTGTTTGTTTGTTCTCTGACCAGTAATGAAATAAAAATAAAAAAGTAGATCAACTAAAAATATAAAATATAAAAAGAAATAAAAATATAAAAAAATGCCAGAAATAATTTAAATTAATATTAGATAAAAAAAAATATATATATTGACAACCTCTTCAAAACTTGCTGTGATGTAATCACAAGTGTACATTCATTTGTATTTTCACATTTGCTTCAAGTGATCCTCTCCATGTTGCCTTCTTTTAAGACCACCATCCCAAAAGCATGGAGTAATGATATGGAAAGAATAATCTTAGTATTTTAAACTTCCAGTCGAGAGTGGACCTAAAGAGTTCTAATTATCGTTTCCACAAGAACTATTTATCTAATTATTGATTTAAATATGTGTTAACTTCTATTCGAATAAAACTAATTAAAAGTCAATTTAATTATGATCCTAAAAATATTATAAACCTATGAAAATAGTGCTCAAACAAATCATAATCAATTCAATCAACTCATTATATCTATACGTGAATCAACGTAAGCTTTAATTCAGAGCATTCAATCACAAAAGAATTCAATTAAGGATCGCAAATTAGTATGTGTTATTTTTACCTTCTATCCAATTTTCGTTTTTTACAACATGATATAAACAAAAAAGCTACCTCCCGACTCGTTATCATTCACAAATCAATGAATTAACGATCAAGTAATTCAAAGTCATGAAGAATGGAAGTAAAAACAATATTTGCACAAATATTAATTGAAGATCAAAACTTCATAAACAAAATTAAGGTTCAAGACTACAGAAGTTGTGTGATCTCTATTTCATCCTCGCCTTCCATCATCATTCCCAAATCGTCCCCAAATTCTTACTGAAAGAAAATTTCAACTATTATTAAGCCAAGAATATCTTAAATTGGATTCTTACAGATGCTGGAGCATAATCAATTCATGTAATTAGATTAGACATGAACATCGACTTAAAAAATCCTAAATAATTTCTAACTTTTTATCGGATTCCAATTCAAACTTCTCTTAATCCAAATAATCTCTCCTGTATGTAAAATCATCTTCTTCAGACTCCCTTATTTCAACTCGAAAATTTCTAACACCTTTTGTAATCGATAGGATATTATTATTAACTTCCCATTTATTATCACAACCATCAATAATTCAAGATTGTTCATTACTAGCATCATTTGTTAATAAAACTAGAGAAAAATCGAATAAGAAGGAGGCTCGGGCTCAGCGTAGATAGTTGCAACTCTACGAAAAATTTGTTATGATTTTTTTTTAAACGTCAAAACCCCTTAAATTGTTATATATAATTCATGAGCTTGGATGGCTTGGGGTTAATTTGATGTTGGGCTCAATTTACTTATTTTAAGTTATAAAAATGAACTCGACTTTGTTAGGCTAATTTTGACACAAATGCATGCACATTTTGGGGTTTAAGCGTGCATATACGGTCAACGAAATGAGTTGACCTCATTATCACGTGCATACACCATATGCGAGACGTTTCGAAAAAGCATTCGAGTACATGCGAAGTATATGCGAGCGTTTTAGAACACTGTTTTTTTCTAAATACTAATTTTCAACCATCAATTACACAATAAAATATTTTTCAAGTAAATCCAAAATTTTTTCTTACTTTTTAACCAGCATTTTTCAAAAATTTACTATTCAGAACTTTGTTTTTAAATTTTAAAGGCCATCAAACAGGGGGCTCAGTTTCTCTCTGAATAGCCTAAGAAATTTCTGGGATTCGTCTCCAAACCAGACAAAGAGTCCCTGAGAAATGTGTAATCTTGGTCTGAAACTGTTTGGGCCTTAGAATTTTGAGGTGAAAAAGAGTCGTCGTTTTCAGGGAAGTTAAGTTCTGGGTCTACTGATCCTTGGAGACTGTTGTCAGTGCAGAGAAATCTGGTGAAGAATTTGAAAGAGAGAGGGTAAAGTTGGAGAAAAAAGAGCAATAATGAGTACCGCTATGCTCATTTTTTAGTGAAGGGTTGAGGGTGGAGGTTGACAGACGGGGGTGGGTGGGTGGTGACTGTCGGAGGAGAATCTGATTTCTCCAGTGGTGGGCACGGGTGAAGCCGGGTATAAAAGGGAGATTTGTCAAAATAACC
>CAIGRT010145140.1:0-14205 GCA_903798405.1 Fraxinus platypoda | reverse complement strand
AATTCCCTTACATAGTCCGTTAAAACAACAAATTTCGTTAGTTTTTCCGTTAAAAACAAGAAATTCCGTTACATAGCCACTTTTAATAAATAGAAGATATTATATAGTAACTGTCTATCTATATTGTTCACTTGATAGTTACGTACATAAAAATCAATGAAAGATCAGAAGCTAATGATTCATTCCTCAAATGTTCAACTTTTATAGCGGTTGGCTAAGTCAACTTTTGCTCGACCATGGCGGAAGTTAGAAGTTATCCATTCGACCATGGCGGAAGTTAATTCTGTACTCCGACGAATGTCTAGCACAAAGATAAAACAAAAGAAAATATTTTAATGACACATATCTATCTATGTCTATTGCCCAAGAAACGTCATTATTTTGTAACTCGTAATTTAATGACTAAAGTGAGACAAAAAAAATTGTGACTATATAATTCTTTTTCTTTTCATAAAAGAAAATTATTAAATAGTTCGATTTGGTTTTAAATTACTTTTATAATATCAAAACTAGTCGACTATTGGGGTAGATCCTCTACCGATATATTAATAAGGCGAACAAAAATCAAAATACTACGAATGCAAATAAAAATGTGAACCCTATAGCCTAAATAAAACAAAAATCCAGTCTAGATTTCATATAGGAAATGTACCTTCTACCTTTTTCTATTTTATTTTTTCTTCAACTTTTTATGATTCTTTTTACCTTTTTTTATTGACATGGTTAAGTAAACGATTTCCGACATAAAAAACTTTCAATATTTGCAATATTCTTCTAAAACACGAACTAACTTTGAGGTGGCTCGATGTAGGACGCCTACGGTGTCGAGGTGAACACCTAAACCAATAGTATGTGCTCTACACATGCTATCAGGTCCAACAAGGGTCAGGTCGTCCTAAACGTAACTTATGTAGGATTAACAACTCCTCTAGGTCACATTGAATATTATGCCAAATTTGACAATAGTAATCAATTATCATAACCATAATCACTTGAGTGCCTTAATTAATTCCCTAAAGGAATCATGACAACAACACCACTAGAACTAACCCCACCAAGAAAACCAATCCGAAAGAGAAAATGATTCCCACATGACTTCCAAACGAAGGAAAGTTAATCCTCTTTCCCTATATTACTTCTCCCAATCCCACCATTCTTATGCCAAATAACAAAGCACAATGGTGAAATTTAGAGCCATACTCAATTTGCTTTTTCTTTTGCTCATCATTTTGAGTTCAACCTGGGCTTCGAAAAGCGTTCATGGGAAAGAAGAGGAGAGATGGAGGTGGCAAAGGAAGCCATGGATGAATCATGGAAGTTCCCGGGGACCTCGGGAACACCTCGTAAATCCCACTTTCGAGCATCCATTTCAAGTTCCCAAATTGCCTGTTTAAGGTTTCGATACCTTCGTTATTCTATGTATGCATGTGTTTTTTCATGTCTCCCTGTTGCATGTATATCAGATGTGATTCAGCTTTGGATATACATCTATGTTCTTGGGACAGGTTTAGAGTTTTACATTTTCTTTAGGTTTATATGTCAATCATGATGTGTACTACATGTTTTTGTTCTTACAACCTCAAGACAAAAAATAGAATTTCTATCATTTCTCAAAATATACATGTGGTTTGAGCTTGTCTTTCATATAATACATAATTGGTCGAAAATGTGAGCAAAAAACGAAGCTTTTAAGGGTGAGAACAGAACAAAATCAACCTTTAACCAAATATTATGAGAGAGTATTCCAACTGTGATAAATCGATGTTTAAGCTTAGATACCAGACTCTTCGAGTAGCTTAAGGATGCTGTGTTCTGGGGCACTGACTGATGGCAGAATAACTCGATTAGGGGGCCGAGGTTTTGTTCCAGGAGTCACGGGTACTACAGGAGTTGGTGGTTTAGGAATGTTCGGCATATCAGTCCTCCTTTGAAAGCCTGAAGACACTCGCTCCTTCCATATTCTTCCATCCTGATGACCAAATTAAAAAATATATATATTAATTGTTAGGTATTTTGGGGGAGAAATCCTATCATATCATCATTTCTGACTATAATGACCTAAACAATTGTCAAATCGCCGCCACCCAATACATAAGAACTTTTCATTAAACAGTAACTTAAAGAGGTTGTGAATTTTCAACAGTTTAATTTTTCAAAAATTTCCTTCCCTCTCTCTTTTACACATTGAGGTTCAATACTGAAATGAAAGTTCAAGAGTAATACAGGGAAAAATTTGAAGAACGAAAAGCGCAAGGTTCCACCCATGGAATATTACTGAAAAGGGTGTTCAAACGTAATACACGAAGTCTAATTATCACGTTAGAACAGAAAAGAAGTAGCTTTGTGCTGACTTTGAACCCTTGATATCATGTGCCGATCACAAAAGAGAGAAGAAATGTGTAGTTTAAGGAACTACAATATATTTGTCATTGTCAACTTCACTGTAACGTTAGAAAGTAATGTAACAATAATGACAACAGAGCTTATCTCATGCAAACAAATTGTGATTACAATAAAAAGATACTAAGCTTGATATCTTCAAAAGTACAGTGACAACTTTCCAGGCTGAAAAGTATTCTTGGTCTGCACATAGCAGATTATCGCAATATCTTGTGTTGACCTAAATAAGCTTCCATTCACAAGAGGGATACACTCCACTAAAACAAGTTAGAAGATGATGAGGCAGACCAAGATTGAAATAAAAATTGATTTACTTCAATCTTTTAGAAGGATAGCTAAAAATTGAACAAAATGATAAAGTCTAGCCCATCTCAGGTTCAGAAAGAATAAGTAGTTTTCGTCTTTGAATGTTGGAATAAGTAAATTTTCAATTCCGCAAGACAATAACTCTATAGAAAACAATTAGACAAATGAATTCTTATCATGCTGGAGTCAATAATTGGGAAAATTTGCCGTAACTAATATACAAGCCTGACATGGTCAACAACAAACTAATCCTCGTTCACAATAAATTTCGAGTCAACTACATGAATCTCCTGAAAGATCTAGCAACTACAAAAGGCCATGTTAGTTTTAGTATATCCCTCCCTTTTCTGGCTTGTATTATCGAGATAGTGTCACTCTTTTCTCACGTCAGCCTCTTTAGTCTATGCAAAACATGTCCCTACCATCCATACTTCCAAAAACAATCCCATCAAAAGAAGGTTTATACAAATGCGACACCAAGTCTAAAACTGCATAGCTAACCAGTGTATGCAGTATACATCAAAAGAAATGTCTTAAAGCTTTGGCAAAATGCTTGACATGGAAAATGGAACTAAGGCAGGTAGTATTTCATAAATTCAGTAACCAAAAGACACAAAATGATTGTTTGACTTGAAATCTTATGCCTTTTGATTTACTCAAATTCTAAGGATCAAAAGAAGTCAAGCTCACATTAAGAATTGATGGTTCGGGTAATGGGCACTGTATTGGCTGATCATTGTCAAGTGGTTCAGTTGGGTGTTCAATCGGCTTGAATTCCACAGCAACTTCAATCCCGTGTGTGGCAGCTGCAGATGCAGATGCAGCTACAGCTGCAGCTGAAGTAACAGCACCCGTCACCTCTGAACTAGAAGGCAATACTTCCCTTTCATCCTGCACATTTAGACAACTCACCATAAGCACTTAGACAGCTGAACATGTTAACTAACATACCATAACCAACGACTTATAGGAGAATATCTTCCATAATGCATCAAATGGTAAAGAAGAATCAAGTGATTGATTATAAATGACCAAGAAATCAATAGATTTTCAACACAATTATGTTTCAGCATAAACCTACCTATACATTATTTAACTACCAATTAGAAGTATTTGATAGGCTTTGTTCAAACTGGGAAATCAAGCAAAGACCAGACTGGGTACCTTAGAATTTGCTAAAATGATTCCAATATCATTAGGTGAAACGTCCTAGGGAAGTTAGTAACCCGATGCTGCTCCAAGCAAACGATGGTAGCTCAGAAGTAACTTAAATTTATGTTGGAAACGTACAACAAAGTCCCACCCCGGCTAAACATGGGATGGTATTGCGTAGTCCACTTAACAGGTTAATTTTTTTGGGATAAAGCCATGTCCAGTCGTGCCTGTGCCTAAAACCAAGTCATGTGGATTTGCAAGGTAAATCTCCAGATGTTTGCGGAATATCTTGAAAAGGTAAAGATGAGAGATTCTGTGAAGGTGAAATCTCGAGGTGGTACTGCCTCCACGGTAACGCTGGCCTGGCGCAGTGGAAACAACACAGATCTCGAAAGAGGTCATAAATTGAGGGGAGATGCGATGATCATTAGAGTGGGCAATGATTATACGAAATAATTCATTCTGTTAGAGATGTGTGAACAAAAATCCGCATTGGTTCAACATCGAGATGGTCACTTGGATTGGCTACTTCACCTAATAGGTAATTTCTGGGACGAAACTCTAAGTACCGACAAGTTCTTAAAAGAATCTTAACAATCATATCCAAAATCAGAGATCAAGAAACCCGCTGAACAAGTCGATGCACATCATACTGTCTTTCCAAAACTTCAAAACTTTCCAAACACAAACACTATACATCCAAAAACCCAAGTAAAAACAAACCAACACAGAATTTATTAATCGTGTAAACGTATTATCAGATAAAAAGGAAACAACCCTTTAACCCACTTCATAAAACAAGAAATTAATTCAAGAAATTTTAGAAAGAGAGAGGTGTTACAAGTGCACTTTGAGTCCTCCGATGAACAGCTTTGCTGACAGAAAATCTTGAGAAAATTCCCACCATGATTTCACCTCCCAAAAAAACAATTCACATAAAAAAGGCGTGATCTCTAGTCTGATGTTCTTTCTTAAAAATGATTCATTTTCTCTCTCACTCTAGAATGTAGAGAGAGAATGTGAAGATGATAAGACAACTTTAGAATTGGCTTCTTGTTTGGTTTTTTTAATTAGTTTAAACACATTTATAGATGTCGGCAGTCAGAAATATTTCTTTACTGCTGCTGAATCATTCTAGTAATTTTTTATTCACGTGGCAGTTGCATGTTGGAATTAGTTAGGAACCATTGATAGCAATTTTTTGGTAAGACGCGATTGGATATTAATTAAGAATTTAAGACATTGACATGAATACGAATATGGGACACGAAAACATCACGATAGAGATACGTTTGATGTATACTAAAATAATCATGTTACATGTACATCATTTTGTCACATGGCAGTACACCATCAGATAATTTAAAAAAAAAAAACAATTTTCCCGTTCACAATGTTTTGAAAACACGGGTGATGTCAAAATAATGTAATGCAAAGAATGTATATTTAACATTATCGACACTAAAATATATTTGGAGAATGTTTAATTAAAAGTAAGAAAATTTGTAAATTCATGTGCAAAATCTTTTTATTAAAAAAATATATAATTAAAAATGAATTTGAAAAATATTTAAAGAATCTGAGCACGAAATGGAACAAAAAACAGGGCCATGTGGTGAAGGAGAGATTTGAGAAAGAAATGGGGTGGCTTGTCTTTATCTTTGTGTAATTAATAAAAAGAGTTTTGATACGCAATGGATTGTTGGGAAGCTACCTACGCATTATACGTGTGATGTCACTGGCCTTGGCCTCGGCCTCTGCAATATTTAGAGCATGTTTGGATAAGCTTAAAATCCAATTAAAATTGAAAATATAGCCGTTATTGAATCTCACTCGTCTAATAAAAGTCAACAATAACAACTAATTTTTCAATTTTAATCCAATTTTAATCTCTACCGAACACGCATTTAATAAGTACATGTTTGTCAAAACTTATATTTTCTTTTTTAAATTGAAAAAATCATCTCCATATTTTATACTTACAATAAGCTATTGCCAACTTGCACTAACTTAAAATACATTTACTAAGGATTCCTTTTATCTTTAGAAAATTTGTTGGCTCAACTTCTCATCAATCCGGTGGTGCTAATAAAAAATGCTAAATGTACATCTAGTTTGACATTTGATTTGGTGTTAAAAAATGATTGGAGGGAACACTGTTTATTTTTTAAAACTGTTCAATGATATGTTACCACGTGATACAATGTAAAAGATGGTATATAAGCCCCCGTTTGGTGCACATTCTTTTATTTTTATCGAAGGCCTACCACAAAGATGAATTTTGTTAATGACCAAGGGAAAGACGTTTTGCCCACGTTTGGTGCACATTTTTGGAAAAAGAATGCATTTTTACTGTTGATGTGATGTAGAATATGTGGTTGAAAAAGAATGAAAAGTTATTGATGTGATGGAAAATATTATTTTATTGAAGAATGTGTGGTTAAAAATGACTAGAAGAATGAGAATGAAAAAAATAATGTTGACCAAACAGGGCCTAAGATGATGTACATATAGCATGATTGGGTGCTAATAGAGTAAAATTTGCCGAATAAGCTCAATATCCCTGCTCAACCGCGATAGTGGGAATCCTAGTCTTATCGACTATTGAAGTTCAATGTGACGATCAATTGCTCGAAGTTGAATTATTGTCGAGCGTATAAATTTCTGATGTAACAATTAAATGTTGAATATTGACCCAAACTCATTGGTCTTTAACAAGGAGAGAACAAAAGCTGAAGATTGAAAAGAAAATACGAAAATGAAACAAAGAGAAGAGTACAAAATGTACTAGCAATAAAATACTACAATTGAAGGAGATAAATTACCACATGTTTAGTATACAGTATAAATCCAAACGAAAAGCTTACAGGTACAAAATATTATTCTAAGTATGAATACGTCATTTTTTGAGAGAGACACAAATCAAGTCTTTCGTATATCAATTTTTATTTCCATAAAGTTACAAAAGGAATCAAAGCAAAAGAAAAAAGAATCCTATCGTTATATGCAATATCTGATATAGACACTGGATACAAAATATACCTCATTATATGTTGATGCCATTATTCCGAAGGAAAATCAGTCCCCTAAGGGCTGCGTCGCTGGCTTCTGAAGTAGTTAAGAAGAGCCTGAGCCTGCAAGAACGAAAACCATTGAATATGCAATCTTAAAAATACGGACAAAAAATTTATAATTGCACCTTTTCTTTGGCTCTTATCGTCCCGGACAGCGACAACGCCACGAGTGGGGGAATAGCTCCTTCCAAGAGAGCCTCTTTGCAATATCTACCACTCTTAGTGCATAACTGCAGGAGAGAAGCAGCTGCATTCTCCTTAGCTCTAGCAGATCCCAGCTCAACAACTTCGACTAGGACAGGAATTCCCCCGTCCTGGCCAATTCTCATTCTCCCCTCGTAAGTATTTGCAAGATTAGACAAAAGGGCGACTGCCTTATCAACCATCCCTACTGCAGGATCAATCAACTCTATAAGATACTTAACTGAACCTGCCTGCACAATTCGGATTTGGTTCTGGTGATATTTTGACAAGTTAAAAAGAGCTTTCAGAGCATCTTTCTTTCCCGCTGGAGTTCCATTTCCAAGTAAATCAACTAGGGGTTTAATTGCCCTAGACTTGCCAATCTTGATTTTATTTTCTTCAATCTCCGAGAGACTAAAAAGGGTTGCAGCAGAGTTCTGCTTAGCTTCTACGCTCCCTGTCTCAAGAACATGAATCAGGGGTTCAATTGCATCAGCATTTGCAATTACAGCCTTGTTTTTAACATTAATTGATAGGTTGAGGAGAGCAGTAACGGCGTTTTCCTGTACAAGTGAGTCTGTGGAACACAGTAGATTTACCAACAAGCTGATAGCTCCAGAATTAGCAATTAAAATCCGATTATCTGTATCATGCTTAGCAAGTAACCGAAGTTCAGCTGTAGCATTTTTCTGTGCATCAAGGGAAGTATTCTTCAAGTCTTCAACCAGCTTCATAACTTGAGCTTCAACTTCCAGAAAATCAGTCCTCAATTCAACTGCAGGAGAAGAAACTACACTTGGAATAAATTTCTTTAACGCCTCGGCCCCAATTGTTTGGCAATGAGATCCTGTCTCGAGCCGAGATGATAAGTTGGGCTCACTTGGTGGGGCTTCCAAGTTAGCAGCAGGTTGGGGCTCTGAAATAAGCTCTCCAGAAGCATCACTACAGTAGGCGGCATCCTGTAATGCCACATCATTGCCATCACCAGGTGTTCCGTGCGATGAATTAAAATTAGAAAGTGTGCATGCGGATAAACTGATCATGCCACAAAACGACAGTTCCTCATCATGAGCGTTGCTCTCTCTAGATGGTGACATTGAGAGTTTATCTCCTGTGTTCAAACTCCTCTCTCCTGAGTGATCTGTTATGTCTTCACAACATCGCATGGATATTCTTCCAATGTCCAAAGTATCGTTCTCATTTACGGCAGCTCCTGATAAAGAATTCTCTGACAATGAACGAGGATGAGATGCAGATGAAACTTCTTGCAGGAATCCATTAGATGAGATTGAACTCTTTAATGGAGAACTCAAAGACACGGTTGGATCAGGTCCAGTAGAATGATTGGCCCTCCTGGCCACACTATAATTTTTGGGATCTGGCAGCTTCATATTGTTTGACTCATGCCAATTTGCAATCACTCCCTTCACAATTTTATTAGGAGTAAGACTGGTGTGAGATAGGGCTTGCCGTGTCTTTGGGCAAACAGTAAACCCAAGATCAATCCACTTCTGAATAAAAGCCCGCTCATAAGTTTGTCCAGATGCAATAATTACAGGGTCGACCATGAGTTCAAGTGAGAGAGGGCAAATGAAATAGGCAGGTATTGGTACTGGGTTACAGGTCTGGGAAAGTTTCACCATAACTAGGTGTTCATGCATCTGGGTAATCAGAGCAATCATATGATCAATATGTTCAATTTCACCACGTTTTCCAGCATGTTCAGCAGTTTCTTTCAATTTCTCAAGGGCCACAGCCTCTATCAGAACTTCCTGATTTGACTTTAAGCTCAAGATATCAGCAAGTACTGCCAGGCTCTCTGAGCTGGTTCCAGTGCCGTCCATGTGATCCTTAATTGCTTTCATGATTATCGATGATGTTCCTTCGTGTCCCATATGCTTAATTTTCTGTACACGGTGCAGCAATCACAAGTTAAAATTAATTTTAGACTGGAAAAATGTGGACAAATATAAATCACTGCTAGCTGTTACCTCGAGAGATGCAGCACTCAGTTCAGCAGCTAAGAATTGATCAGAAGATTTCAGCAACTCAGGAATTTCCAAACAGCAAGTTTCGATCTTTGTCATCAGAGATTCAACTTGTAAAACCTAATAGCAAGCAAACATCAGCAAGATGAAAATTATTTCAGTAGTACGTAAGAAGCTCTATTCGAGTTAGCATAAATAAATCACTGAAACCATCAAGGAAGCATCCCAACCATTCACTCTATTTCTTTTTCTCTGTTTCAACTTTTGCATTTAGGTTGCAGTAGAAAAGCTATATTTATAGCTAAAATTATATATCTTATCACGTACAAAATAAACTTTACTCATCAGAGGTTGCCATTTTTCAAATATCTCTCTCAACTCGCCAACAGATTGGTAGAGTCCGGCTAATGCTTTTTGAAGCATTTCATCTGAAGAAATTTCAGCATCAACAAAGGCATCAAGTATCGGCTTTAGCAACTTTAATCTTTCTTCAATCTTTTGATGATATTTCTCAGCCGGTTCATATTTTATGCCTTCACAAGACGCCAACTGAAAAAAACTAGTGAAGTTGTCGAGAAGTGACTTCAGCAACGATATTTCCATCCCCTGGTACATCAAAACAACTACTTGTCTCAGTAAAGCAAACCTAAGAGAAAATGTTTTAAAAGATATTCAAATGGAAACTATAGAAGTTTTTAAGAATCATTTTGCATGTCATGTCGAAAACTTTTGTCAATGGTTCTAGTTTAATACACGTGGATAAATGAGCAAAAGAACAGTAAATATGAGCGCACACTTGACAAGACATGAAAAATGGAAAAGAAAAAAGAACTAGAATTCGTGCACACCCTTTTGATATTCCAATTTGCAATATTGACGGTTCTTGACCCGAGTTCTGGGAAAACTAAGTAGAATTAATCAAATATTTCAACATTAAAAGAGAACCAGGCCGCAGGGTAAACAAACCGTTGAATGGATTATCAGTAATCTGAGGCACAAATAAATTTTGCCTTCTAGAGTAAATCTTGTTTTTTTTTTTTTTTAAATTAAAAAGAAAAGAATATGGAAGTAAAAACAAATGGCGAGAATTAAACCAAGTAAACAATATCCTTATTCGTATTTTCTGAAGGTATTCAACTGGAAACAGTTTATGAGAGCTAGAGATCCAGTCAAACATGAAGTGTATGATAACTAATAATGCATGCAAACCTTCTAGTTCTCTATCCAAGCATATAGCCGGTTTTCTGAAAATTTATATCAATAACAATTATTAATTCTCATACACAGGAAAAGTCTAATGCAGTTGGCAGCAAGAGAAGAAGAATATTTAATTTGATCATTGGGAAAAACAAAAAGACAAACTATAGGTTTTTCTAATGAACTGTAGCATTCTCAGAAGGAATGACAACCCAGAGGCTGATTTTATTTATAAAATTGTGAAAAGAAGTGTTTAGATGTCATAGGACTTTATATCTATTGATAACGATGACCCCAAAATTGTCAACCAATATGTCTTGCTAAAAAGGGAATAGAATAAACTCAGGCTTAATTACCAAATAACAGCATTGACAATAACTCATGAAAAATAACTATTCTTCTAGCCTGATTTTTCTGCATCGCTTTACATAAATTCAATTATATCAATGATAAACAGCATCCAACGTGATCGTGGCATTTCAAACCCCAGCACCACAAGAGAGAATAACAATAGCACTAGCAGTATCCAAAAATGAAGATCTTTTAGGTATTCATGCTAAAAAATCTGACTAGAACAACAATCACAATAATTCAACATCAGCTCGTAAGAATGAACTTTCCGTTGAAAATAGCACAACAATCTTACTGTACTTTAATATTCAATTAGACATAAGCAAGGTAATGAGAGAAGTGAGCATTCTCAGCTTTCCAGTCATTAGTAAGAGAGTTTTTTCTAGTGACCTTTTTAAACGAAAATCATCACGTAGAATTGGAGATAAGAGAATGGAGGTTGGGTATAACAAGGAAAGAAGACAAGTAGAAGATCATTTCTTCGACAAAAATATTATTTGATTATTCATGAATACAGATGGGATAACTTGAAAAATATGACACTGAGACCCCTGTGTCTCTCACTACAACACTTCTTTTACTAAATTTAAGATAATTTCAGGCAACTCTTGTTGTTTCCTTTATAATAAATTTCAACTAACAAAGTTCGTTTATCATAGCATATAACAGAAATTAAAATATAAATCGAAGCAAGAATATTAAGTAATATTCCATTTATTTTCTGGTTATCCAACTCATACAGAAATGCACAATGGGTTACATCTTGATAGTCAAGAGTCACATATAAGTTATTTGTCCTTTTTTTTTTTTTCACCTGTTCCATTATACCCGGAAGGCAACTGGAAGAAGCTATTTAGCCTCCCCTCTCCAGCATAGAAATAAAATTGAAAAAGGAAATGAGATACAGTGGAGTTATTAGCATTATTTATTGAATGCGAAGGAAGGCAAAGGGCACCGAGTAATGCAGTGTTTATCATTGTGATCATCATAAGACAACACAGAATTATATGAAATCCACATCATGTTCCATTCACACAATTATCATGAAACTGTAGCAACTCATTGTACTCCATTAGAAACATAGAGAAAACACATCATTCACGCAAGACTAGATTCATCAGCCAGATCTCGTTGTTGATCCTATAACCCAACATTCATTGTTCTGTAAGTAAGTAAAGTGGGTTAATTGATTCCTACCACAAAGCATTTCCTTGTAGAAATTAGATATTACACTGATAATTTGGAGGAAACAACAATTTCATTAGAAAACACAAATAATTTACGCTCTCACAACTAGACATACCAGTTTTGGGAACCCATCAATTTCATTAATAATTCTACCCAAACAGTAAAGAAGTACAAAAAAACACACAACTATCAAGCATAAGTACACAAAATCTTGTCTTTTTCCGCAAGTGTAGAGTAACACATTTCCATACAAGCCTCATATTAAAAGAATCGACATGAAACCTTAAATTCTGTAATTTAAATTGAACACGAACATTCAGATTTTGTATATATATATATATGCATACATAAACTGAAGCCATTTATGCATTCAACTTTAAATTTAAAAAAAATCAAAAGGAAATTACAGAGAGAAAGTAATTAGTACCCGAAACAACAATCAAAAAGGGTTTGGGGCTTGAATTTTGCGGAGGTTTGTCTTAGTCTTCGTCCTCGTGCTAAGAAAATTGAATGGTAGTACTAGGTCGTGTTTGGGGGTTCAGAAAACGACATAGTCGAACCAGCTGAAAAACATTTACTTTTTCAATTCAGCGTTAAATATTGTAACCAAAAAAAAGGACCATAATATTGTTATTTTATTAGAGTACACTTTCTCCTTTTTATTTTATTTTATTGTTTCAAATGATAGAAAGGGTAAAATAGAAAAGTGTATTCTTTTTAAATAATGTTATTTATCATCATGATAATGAAATATCGGTGATGTGTCAATCCATTATTCATTACATTTCTCTGTCTCTTCCATCTCTATTCTCTCGTAAAAATTGAACTGTTCAATCTCATTATTCCATACAAACTTTCATATTATCATAATTTCACTATTATAATGATAAATAACATTCCTCTTTTTGATAAGACATATTACCCGCGGTGAAGTGGAGTGGGACCAATGGGGTTCTTGGATCCACATTGGGACAAAGTTTCAAAATCATTAGTTCTGACACTCCACTTGCCCCACGTTTTTCGCAACTTTTCCGTCTTAGATACTCTATTGGAAATAAAAGAAGGCCACCCAAGTCGACTTCCATGGGCTCTTTTGCCCTCTCTGTTGGGAATAGCGACTTAGGATTATCAAAATTCACGACGCAGAACTCGTTTGATTCGTCGTATTGGTTTGACTTGGCTCACCTTATTCGGTCCCCACTAAAATTTTAATAAATTTTTCTTTTTGTTCAATTATATATTCTTCAATAAAATAATATTACACTTAAATAATTAAAAAAAAAATCTTCTTTTTTAACTATACATTCTCCAAAAATTACTATTCTAAAATACATTATTCCAAAAATCTCATTATAATGGGAGGCAAACAAGGGTGAAGTTTCCAAATAAACGAAAAAAAATTCTCGACGACCCCTAATTCTGTCTTTTTTGTTAGTTTATCCATAATTCCATAATATAAATATATAAATAAATTTCAGGGTGTGTTTGATGGATATTATTGAGAAAATAATATATTTTAAATAGTGATATGATGAAAAATATGTGGTTAAAAAGTAAGAAAAAATTATTAATATGATGAAAAATATTATTTTATTGAAAAATATGTGGTTGAAAATGAATTTTGAAAAAATGTGTACCAAACAGATGCTTAGAATTATTTTAGTTAATCTAGAACCGAAAGTAATATTGTCTATATTATGTATAGTTACGTTTAAAATGCATTTGTCTTGTTCGATAAGTAGGAAGTTACAGAAAAAAAATTTAAACGAAAATCTTCATGTGTTCAATACATTTAAAAATAATATAATTATACAACGTTTTCAAAGTATAATATTATTGTTTTTTCATTTGTTCCAATCCAAAATGTTAATTTGTGCCCGCAATGGCTCCGCCATTGATAGTTAGACAAAAAATCCAGAAGCCGGGAAGCATTTATGCAACACTCAGGTATTATCTTTTCATATATGTGAAAAATAAATATTTTCATAGATCAAAAATAAAAATATATAATTTGACTCTTATAAATAAGAAAATCTACAGTCAAGTCCAAACATTTTCACTTAAATCACTTGAGTCCTCAAGCAAGTATTTTTTATTTTTCTATCCCTAAAGTTTCAATGAAAACAATCTAGCAATCTTTAGGTACATTTATCATTACTAGGTACAAGCAACGTGCCATGCACGTTTGCTTAGTTTATATTTAATATTTTTGTTTAATAATTGATTTGTTATTAATAAAGATGTAATTTTTTTTGGTTAATTAAGGGCGTGTCTGGGCGCGCTGCAAGGAGGAAGGAAAATTGATTATGTTACCGTTTTTTTTTTCAAACCTACAGCCCTACAGTGAGAGAATTGGTCCAAAA
>CAIGRT010145104.1:0-11183 GCA_903798405.1 Fraxinus platypoda | reverse complement strand
AGGATTCTGCCAGGGTAGTTTAGTGGATGCATAGGCAAATTTGCATAAAGAGATATTTCATAGAAAAAGTTCAGTCAATGAGTGTGAGGAGGGCAGTTTTGGTGAAAGAAAACGCGGAGTGGAAAGAGAAAAGCTCTATCTATGAATCAAGGGGGAGGACAGAAGGGCAAAAGAAAAGGCCTTAACTCGCACTAACTATGGAACTTACCAATACTAAAGGCAGATCGATCAGGCTGAAGCTATTGTAGCATCTCAAGCTTATCTTTCTTTTGCACCCACCTACCCTGTACTGCCGAACGTTTGCTACAGTTAGAATCCTCTATAATAACTAATAAATCGATTCAAGTGATTGAGGGAAATGTAACTTTTAAACTAAGTTACCCCCACAATTCCTCAATTAGGAATACATATGCAATCTAGAGTCATGCACAAGTTTTAAACTTTCTCATTTAAGTTCACAAACATTAATGTTAACCCCAACATTTTGGGTTATACTTGAACTTAGAGTTCATCAACTCTTTCATAGTTCAATTTATTATCAATTAGATAATGTTCATATCAAATGCTTCGTCAAAGTTTTAAGTACTTTCAAAAAGAGTGGTCGTCAATCCACAATATATTTCAATTGCACACAACATACTGCAAATCAACTACATTTAATTTAATCACAATTTGATCAAGGTCATCACATAGACCAACAATGGTTTTCCAAGCATAAACCAACTTAATTGGTTTCACGCATTAGTATAATACATTGAAGAATGCCTTACATCTTGATTCACAATAATTACAATTTCTCAAAACATATGCAATTTATCAATCTTTTGATATTTCACAAAATGGTAATGTCATGTCAAATCATGTGTATAAATTCACCCTATACTCTTATGCAAATATAATTTTGCATAAATAATCTCAATTAATTTTATCAAATTAATTGAGGCCATCATCAAAGTTTGACATGAAATCAACCGACTAATTTATCATATCATTTTCATATTGGATCCAATAAGAGGGATAGTTGAGATTCTTCCAACATTTATATGTTCCAATGGTTAGGAGTAAATTTTCTCCTTTCTAACGATTCGTTTTCTGACTTGTTAATAGTCTCAACAATATCCAACTCATGGTGATCAAGGTAAAGGTATAGCGACTTATTTCCAAATATCTATACGTTCATTGTGTAAGTTTGGTCAATACTATGGCTATGAATGTCAATGTCTCGTTTTCCCCATGCACTTTCATGTAAGAAACAATCAATTCTATATTAACAAGTTAACATTCGGTAGACCCCTTGTCGCCAAAATCGATTTTGAAAATACATTTAGACAACGAAGAGGCTCCACTCTAGAATTGCCTTAAAACACATGTACTTTCAATTCCAAGTCCTCAATCAACAACCAAAACGCAAAATCGTTGGTTCATGAAAAGTCATTCTTTTAAAAGAAATGCTTGATTTCCAAAAGAACACAACAACGTACACCAGTTTAAAGTTTATTTAATACAACTCATATAAATTATTTAATCAGAATGAATGGTATCTCCAACCATTTAAAATCATCGTGCACTAAATAAACGGAAGCCAATGCACGTACCAACAAAATATACATGTTGTTTGATAAAGGAAAAATATATCACACACATGGTTGCTACACAAAATTCATTATCCATGAACATAAATATTATTTTAACGCCTCATTCGACAAATTGATGAAACATGAATTTTCCTAATTCAAATGTTACAATAGAACATTTTTACCATATTCACGATACATCAAAAGTATGATTTAAATTTATTCATGCAATATCATGATCCTTATTGCAAATGTAATTTAATATGCGTACAAGATCTTCATCAACATATTTTCATCATTTGATTTCATGTATGCTCTATAATGCATAGATTTCAATACATGATACTCTATGTACGTATCTCAATTTCAACATAATTTTTTATGCACAATAAGCAAAAATCCATTTATACTCATGAAATCGAAATTAGAATTTGACTTACCAGATTTCATCACTTCATTGAAGACTTGGTGATTCCATTCTCGGTCGCAAAAATATCGTTTGAGATTGTTGGAAAATTGTATGAAATTCACCAAAGGGAATGGAGATGAAAACCGATGAACAAAATGATCAAGAACATCAACGAAATCGCTTCCACTTGAATGAGGTTGGAGAAAATCCGGAAAGAAATAATCATCAACGTCTTCAATTGATTCTCCACAAAAAGATTTGAGACGAAAGCCACGAACCAAAACCAGGAAATAAATGATCAACAACTTCATAGAAGAATCAAAAGGCTCAAACAAGAAGATGTCCTCAAATGATATTTGCCCCCTCTCGGATGAATTTGGTGCTTAAAGGGTTTCTCAGCAAATAGTTTGTAGGATTGATCAAGTAAGCCTTGTAAGAAAAAACAATTAAGCACTTATCTTTTTCTATCAAACCATTAAGAACACAAAGAGGTATTTGAATATAGATGAAAGGATATTGATTCTTTGTATTTGAATGATGATTTTATCTCAATATTGGATTGAATAATGTTTCCAATGTTTTTGTATTGATCTCATGTTATCTATTTATAGACAACCATCAATACCCACAAAATGGCGCCAAAAAATCATGGAAAGTTTACAACTTTTCATAAATAACCACCAAAAAATTCAAATAAAGATGGCAGTCCGACAACTGCCAAAAAACCATGAAAAGTTTGCAACTTTTTTCAAATAACCACCAAAATTCAAACAAATTGCTGTCCAACGGTCATATATTTCTTCTATGCGACCGCATAGAAGAATCCTATGCGGTCGCATAGAAGGTTCATATGCAGGGGCTGAAATCCATGCATGTTCACTTGCGGCCGCATACCTTTTGATCTATGCGGTCACATAGTTTTGGCTTCATTTTCCAATTTTCATTCCAATTCCGTTTTTATTGGTTTTGAGAAACAATTCCAACAATTCCCCACTTGTTCAGAATTCAATAAAATCTCATATTCAAATTGTACAATAATAAGCATAAGGAATCTTTCGATTTGACTCTAACCATAGTACAATTCAAACAAAGTAAAGTCGGAATTATAGATAGCATGGAAGCTTTGAACCAATTATTCCATATGACAATATCGGTAAGAACGCGCACACAAGTATTACGTGTTCTCAAGTTCCTCAAACTCGCTTAGCGCTAATATGGCCTTGCGCTTATCCTTTTCGACAAACTTTTAAAAGGGAAACTCTAATTCTCTATTGAGACGGCACTACCTCGAAGTTCATCTTGGTGAGTTCTTCCAGTATCTTTGATAGTTTTTAGAGATGCTTATACCCCATACTGAACTTCATTAAGAACTTAAAAGCTCAATCCTCACTTCAGTAACAGCCAGCATTATACAATTAGGATAAGGTTATTGCCGATTTTATAATACTGAAACTTTCCACATATCGAATGACTTGTTATTACCCTTTGAACTCGCAAATTACTTTTTTAAGTAATGACAAGTATCGTTGCCATCATTGGTGGATCTTTTGGTTTAAGAGTTTCAACCCTATCCTACTCGAAGTAGATACTCCATTTAGAGGTTTAGCTAAAGCATACACTATGATCTTTATTCACTCAACATAATTTAGGAAAATTATTCCACTCTTAATTAATTTCCTTTTGTATTCATGTTACTCATATGTCTAGACTTTCCATTACAGATGACTTAGTATCTCATCAAATATAGCTAGCCAACGATCAATTGATTTAATAGATACAACATGTCACCACCAAGAAATCCTCTCATGAAGCTACATGCTTCTAACTAACTTTTATTTAATAGATACAAATTGTCACCCACTAAGAAATCTTCTTACAAAGCCACATGCTTCTCACTAGCTTTATGTAAAGCTTTATCAATTTCCAATCACGGTTGGATGATTTCTATTAAACACTACACAAGTCAATCATTTTCTAGTGGATTTCAGAATCATGGGTATTCAATATTTTATTGAATATCATAATGCATTTCAACTTTATGAAGATTCTTCAAATATTTTCGTTGTTTTTGCATATCTAAACAAACTCCATAATTGGCTTTCAACACATCACATCCACTTTAGACTTAGTGTATATCATCCTTATAAATAAGGGCTCTCCACCTTTTTCTCTTCATAGACATTTTTCAATGACTATAAGGTATAGGGAAATGTAACTTCTAAACTAAGTTACCCCCCACAATTCCTTAATTAGGAATACATATGCAATCTAATAAAGATGCATCCACAAGTTTTGAACTTTCTCATATAAGTTCACAAACATTAATGTNAACTTCTAAACTAAGTTACCCCCCACAATTCCTTAATTAGGAATACATATGCAATCTAATAAAGATGCATCCACAAGTTTTGAACTTTCTCATGTAAGTTCACAAACATTAATGTGAACCCCCACATTTTGGGTTATACTTGAACTTAGAAACTCATCAACTCTTTCATAGTTCAATTCATTATCAAATCGATAATGTTCATACCAAATGCCTCGTGAAAGTTTTAAGTACTTTAAAAAATAGTGGTCGTCAATCCACAATATATTTCAATTGCACACAATGTACTGCAAATCAACTACATTTAATTTGATGACAATTTGATCAAGGTCATCACATAGACCAACAATGCTATTCCAAGCATAAACCAACTTCATTGGTTTCACACATTGTAGTATAATACATTGAAGAATGCTAAGCATCTTGATTCACAAGAATTGCAATTTCTCAAAACATATGCAATTTATCAATCTTTTGATATTTCACAAAATGGTATTATGTCGTGTCAAATCATGTGTATCAATTCACCCTATACTCTTATGCAAATATAATTTTGCATAAATCATCTCATTTAATTTTATCAAATTAATTGAGGCTATCATCGAAGTTAACAAGACATGAAATCAACCAACTAATTTATCATATCATTTTCATATTCCAGTAAAAGGAATAGTCATGAAAGTTCACATACTTTCAAATAGTTGAGATTCTTCCAACATTTATACATATCCAATGGTTAGGAGTAAATTTTCTCCTTTCTAACCGTTCGTTTTCTGACTTGTATTAGTCTCAACTCCAACTCATGATCAAGGTAAAGGAATAGCAACTTATATTCCAAATATTTATACATTCATTGTATAAGTTTATTCTATTTTAGTCAATATATACTATGACTATGAATGTCAATGTCTCGATGGAGTTAACCATTTTTCCAGCCTGTATATCATCTTTTCTATCCAATTTTGGACCGCAATTTCTCATTCATCCGGAATTGGTTTTGAGGTTTCAAATATACCAAGACGATCTAATTGACGAGTAGAACAAGTTAGTCTAGCACAAAACGTCCATATGTTTGGTTTTTAGTATGCAAAACGTCCCTACGTTTCAATTTTTTACAGTTTTGCCCTTATTTTCATGTTTCATTGTGGAAAACGTCTTTTTCATAAATTTTTATCCTATTTCTCAATAAAAGTGTATGAAATGAAGAATATATCCTCCTATTTAAAAAAAAAATTGTAACCATATTCCCAAACCTTTTAAAAAGTGCAAATAAATCCCAAATAAATTATTAAAAAATTCAAAAAAAAAATTCAATACGTTTTAATACCGTTTACATAGGAAGGAGATATTAGAACAGTCTTAATAAATATATGTATAGTCCAGAAAAAAAAAGGTCAACAATATATCATAATTAGCCACTGTTTGGTTTGGCTAAAATCAAAATTTTAATAAATTTAACAATGGGGCCAAGCCCATGACGGTCATTACTAGGTTTGGACGTCGAATGGGTCGATTGAGATATTTCAATATTTAGAATAACTCGTGATACTTCAATTATTTCGTAAATGAAACCATTCGGGTTCACATAATTTTTTGATGAAGCGTCCATTTCTATTCCTTTCAACCTATATTATTTTTTAAAAAAAAAATTTGTGAAATAACAATACAAATAATTATCTTCTATTGCGGAAATA
Source organism: Fraxinus platypoda (assembly GCA_903798405.1). Taxonomy (NCBI): domain Eukaryota; kingdom Viridiplantae; phylum Streptophyta; class Magnoliopsida; order Lamiales; family Oleaceae; genus Fraxinus; species Fraxinus platypoda. The sequence goes on along the minus strand of CAIGRT010145104.1, from coordinate 5,180 downwards.
GAAGAAGTAAAATATAGTACAAAATACATATTTTAATATTTTCTTAATCCACATATATTATGCAACTAAGTGGTCATATGCAAAACCAGACAGAAGATAGGTGAATGTAAGAGACCTACATAATGAGGGTTAAATGCCCACGATTTACCTATGATTTAACTATTTTGTTCATTGAATGTAGTTTCTTAGATTAGTAAAGAAGCTAAATGTTATTGTTTTACTTAAATATTCTTTGTGTAAAATTCTTCTGCCCCTCTGTATTGTTCTAACTGTAGACCTTCTTAAGGTAAGTCTACATCTCAACAGCAATCTTTGAGTGTCGGAGGTTCAAGACAAGGTTGGATTCGATAGATCCGAGAATCCACGTCATTACTTGGGCATCCTTGACTTCCCATTTTGGGTATGTGCCTTTATTCCATTCACGAAGCATGTGACAGTTGGATGACAGCTTCTAAAACATTATGCTTGGTAAAAAGGCTAAGTCTAAGGTTTTACCGCAAAGTTTGTATACACCTTTACCTGCTCCTACTGAGCCTTGGGTTTATGTGTCTATGGACTTTGTGTTAGGAATGCCTAGTACTAAAAAGGGAAGAAATTCGATATATGTGGTAGTGATAGTAAGATGGCACACGCTATTCCTTGTCATAAAACAGATGATGCTACAAACATAGCTAAATTATTCTTTAAGGATATTGTGCGACTCCATCAGATACCTAGGAGTATTGTGTCCGGTAGAGATGTTAAATTTCTTAGTCATGTTTGGTTGGTTTTGTTGGGTAAGTTGGAAACCAAACTATTATTTTCTACTATTATTACGTTGGTTCACATCAAGAAAGATTTTGTGTATGGGTCCTGCTTTGCCTCATACTCAACAATGACTTGTCTCGCTACCAGCTGAGAATCACCCTTCTTAATGTGAATGGGTCGCAAACAGATTGTCGAAGTTAGTTCTAATCCAATAACCAAGGCTTCATACTTATCTACATTGTTCATGCATGGGAAATTAAGCTAGTATGAATAATCAGAAGCTAGACCACTCATTGGGAGAGAAAAAAATAAGACCTGCTCCCTCACCACCTTGCGTACTGGAGCCATTGAGATACATTTGCCATGGAGTTGTGGTTAGACGTATGACTTCTCCATTATCCTGATCGAGTAACTGCTTGCCTAAGTCCAACTAATGTTCTTTTCATTACTGGGTGCCAATTCTTTAAACAGTGTTTGTACACCGAGCGCTCAACTATAATACACGTGCTACTGTTGCACGAGGGCCATAACCCGAAGGATTGATAGATTCAGGTTTTTCTCACTCTGAATGAAGTCCAAGATAATTCGGACTTTTCTCACTCCGGATAAGGGATCGTATCTCCAAGGCCCTATGATCATTTTCTCTTATGGGTTACAAACCTTTTTAAAAAATTATGTAATCTTTTCAAAAACATTTGGGATTTGGAACTTTTTTTTTGGTTAAGGTAAGTATATAATATCCAGAGTTTGAAAGTAAAGTACAAGATCACAAGGGCATACCCTAGAAAAACAAGGCTATAAATATATGCTTCCTAGCACAAAAACCTAGATTAGTGCTAATAACCTAGCCACGACAATCAAAAAAGGGATTTGCAACTTTGTTATGTACAAATCAAAAAAACTTTTCTTCAAACAAAATAAATACATAACTCCAAGATAATAATCGTGTAGGTATGCTAGAGCAAGCATTTATAAAAGATGACTATTTACATCAAAGCATATCGCAAGTAAACTAGATTGCAAATATACTTGTTTACTATTCATTCATGTAACACTATAGCTACGATTATACCTCAAGTCACAATTATATAAAGTAAACAAGTAACAAAGTCACTCACTCTAGGTCCTTAGTGAAGTTTTCTCACTGTAATAACATGATTTGAATGTATTATAATATCCATCATGACGATATTCTAGTCTACTTTTACCATCTACTAGTGAAGAAAAGGAAGAAATGGAGTTTATCTTGCAACTTTGAATGAGTTGTTAACACCACTATCTTAGGATATTAACATCCTATACAAGGGTGTCGATAGCCTCAATATTATTACCATAAGAAAAGCTGCCTAGGAATATGAATTATTTTGAATTTAGCATCAAAACTCCATTTTTGAAAATCTTCACATAAATAGGTAGAAAAATAGTATTGTATTGGTTGTAATACATGATAGAAAAGAATTATTGGAGAAGTAGAGTAAGTTAAATAAAATGACACAAGACCTTTCTTAAGTTGTCACTTTGAAAATGAATATTGCTCCTTGGAATATATAATTTTTCTTTATCAAGGATATATTTTGTAGGAGATATGAGTGATATTTTAAGTGAAATGGTGTATCACTTATACTATAGGAGGTGACTAAAATAATGGCACACTAGAGTTATACTATACACACACAAGCACACAGTTTGGGGTGGGGTGGGGTGGGGTGGGGTGGGGGGAGGAAATTACAAGAATTTCGAGTTCAACTACTATATAATATTACACTCGTCTTTATATTGTGATTTTTTGTGCCCTAGGGAATTGAAACCTTCCAAATGATTTCATATGACATAAAATAATATTTTAAGAGCATGTCTTGCACTTGATGTGCAAGAAAATACCCTTACCTTTCTTGGGGTCGAAAATTTGCTTCAAAATCATGTCTTTATTGATAAAATATTGATGCAACATATGGTAAATTTTTACTAAAGTATAAGAGATGTACTATTTTCAAAAATCAAGTAGCATCATTATAGCAAAAATAAAATTACTGACTAAAATTGTTCTCGCAACTAATATAAAAATTGTTTCAAAATCGTTTTAAACGCATGGTACATCTAATGAAATTTTTTTTAAAAATTTTTATACTAAAAATGCATCATCGACAATCGACATAAAACACTTAAAATTATCATGATCTAATGTCACAAAATAAAGTATAAAACAGCCTATTTTTTAGCCAATAGAATTCCATGCTTGGCAATGCTTGTAAGCCTTTTTCTTGTACCAAAATTCAAGCAACATCCAACCACTTTTTTACCATAATTTATGCTACATAAAGTAGTATTTTCTTGTGCAAATATAGCCCGAAAGTCCATACATGTGAAGTGCTTAAAATCAACTTGCCAAGTGTCCAAATGCATGCAAGTTGATCCCAAGCCAAGCACTAAAGCCTATTAGCTAAAAGACAAACTTTTCTTGATAAAATGCTGGTACAATTCATTTCTTGTAAGTTCCATGTGAATTTATAAGGAGCTTTTCGCAACTGCCACGAGTGAGAAAATTACCACAACCTTATTTTCATCTCATCATTAAATTTTGTTTAAAAAATTTTCGGATAGATCGTGTCAAAAGCTTTCCAATGGTTTTTGAATCGTCGAAAATGAATACTCGTAACTCTTAAAATCACATCAAAATGAGAATCATGTGTTTATTAATAAAATATTTGACTTTGTGCGATAAATAAATACTACACATTCCACTAATGTATATACATCTAATATAATACTCAATTCTTGACATGCATATGTGCTAATGTGGCATGATACTGGTGCCCTAATTTCGAGTCGATGGCGTCGACTATTACTACCCTAAATTTTGGTATTACCATCCTACCAATGGAGATTTTTTTTGGCAACGAGTTACCTTAGAAATGTGGGGCATTACAGATAGATGGAAATCGAAGTAATAAATAGAACAGTAACTCAACTTTTGTGCACTATAATCGATAAAAATTTAAAAATTTGGGAGGATTGTTGATAATGCATAGAGTACTTCTTATTCTCTTTTTGAAATTGTATATGATTTAATCCACTAACTCCTTTAAATTAATTCATTTACCTATTCGATGAAAAAGGTAGTTTAGATAGGAAGAAGAAGGCTGAGTAGATTTACCCTTCCAAATCCTTGAGAAGTTAATCATAGTGCTCGGAAACTGGACCTTCTAGGTGAGAATAATGTGTCTGCTATTTTTAGTGTTGCTGATTTTTCTTTCTTTGATGTAGGTGACGAATCGAGGTGAAATACTTTTCAAGAGGAAGTGAATGATGAGTATCATGGAGGGCCGGCTAGCAAAGATAGCAAGTGATGAGAATCATAGAGGGCAAGCTATTTGAGAGATTAATCATGAAGTGAGATTTTTGCTTTCAATCTTCTTCTTAATTGAACTATCTCGAAATTTCCAATCCTTGTGGCCTTCAACCATTCCAGCCTAATTTTAAGAAATTATTGGGTCAAGGTTATAACTCTAATTTTAGCTTTCTTGGGTTTCGTACCAAATCTTGTATGGTTCCAAGGTACATCATGTTGTTCGCATAAGTTGGTATCGGAGCTTTGGCTCTAAAATCAAGTTTTTTTTTCATTTTTCTTCTGGTTTCCAGTTCAAATTATTCTTGTGCCATCTTCATTGAGTTTTCATCACATTCCTTGAGTCATTTACATCAAAAACAATCACACAAAGAACATTCAAGAATTGTTTAGTGCATTAAACATAGGGCACCAACACAATTTTTTTTTGTTTCTTGTCTTGTGTTTGATCTTTTCATTAACCTTGCCTAAAAAAAGGAGAAATTCAAAATAAATAAATAAAGCAAAGAATAGAAAGTTCAAGAAAAAAGCCAAGAAAAAAAAAGGGGGAAAGAAAGGAAAAGAATATTCAATTTCAAGAAACCTTTCTTGGAATTCTTGTGATGTTATTTTCTAAAAACCATCATCTTTATTACTATTTGATACACATATAATCCTTGGAAATCGATCTTGCTGTGAAAAGGCATAAACCAATTTCAAGAAACCTTTTCTTGATGTGATCTTTCCTTCTTGAGTCCTTTCTCGTTTCATGAGTTCTTGTTTCATGAATTCTTGTTAGATTGAACATTACAAAGACTGAATTCTTGATTCAGTTAGTTAGTTCCTTATAGAAATTGACAAAGAAGGCATAGAGAGAAAAAAAAATGCAAGAATGGCGAGCTTATTATCAGGAAAAAGCCAATATTGAGTGAAACACTTGAGTGCGTTTACATGATGATTACTTTTCCTAGTTATTAAGATGTTCAAATGACAAAAGGAGAATCTACATCTAAGGAGAACGACAAAGTCATGTTGAAAGCAAATCAACAACAATTTGAGAGGATGAATGTAGTGAGGAGAAGATTTGTACCTAGTTATTACTATAGAG
>CAIGRT010145101.1:0-16700 GCA_903798405.1 Fraxinus platypoda | reverse complement strand
GTTCTATACCTCTTAATATCCAAACTCAATAATTTTATTCCTCCAGATGCCCAAATGTTCCACTAAGTTATGTTCTCTCATTACATTTGGATCATCTTGGAAATTTTAGCTCGACTTTATGTTTCATTTATTCAAGTTGAGGATGCATCTTACATGTTCGCTGCAATTACAGAGCTTTTTATTGGACAAAGAGACGGGAAAGAAGTGCTTTATGCTGGCTGCAAGGGATCTCTACATTGAGTGGGGCGATACACCTGAATATTGGGAATGGATTTCTATTCCTGAGTTCAGGTACTACAATTATCCCGCATAAGAATAACGAATATCTCTTCCTTCTAATATTATTTTGAAAGCAAAATTCTTTTCCTTTTAGTGTTAATTTGATAGTTGATGGTTCATTTCACCTTTGATTCAGATTCCCTGAGGACTGAGGTGGCAGCGCTCATTAGGGTTTGTTGGTTGGAAGTTCGTGGCAAGATAAAAGCTAGCATGCTATCTTCAGGAACAAAATATTCAGCTTACATTGTTTACACTAGGAACTCAATATTTCAAGGATTTGATTANGATGGTTCATTTCACCTTTGATTCAGATTCCCTGAGGTGGCAGAGCTCATTAGGGTTTGTTGGTTTGAAGTTCGTGGCAAGATAAAAGCTAGCATGCTATCTTCAGGAACAAAATATTCAGCTTACATTGTTTACATTTGGAACTCAAGATTTCAAGGATTTGATTATGAACCTGCTGAGTCTTTGGTGGGAATTAGTGGGCATGATGGTCAAAAACGAACTGTTTGGTTAGATCCAAGAGGAGCAGGGTACGGGAATTTGCCTTTTAATCGTCGCAATCCTCCTGGATATAGATGGTAGCATAGCAATGTGCCCATAGATCACAATACAGAGTACCCCAAGTTGAGGGCAGATGGATGGATGGAAGTTGTGATCACAATACCGAGTACCCCAAGTTGAGGGCAGATGGATGGATGGAAGTTGAGTTGGGGGTGTTTTTTGTTTAGGGAAAAGAAGATTCCAATGTGGAAGTAAGTTTGATGGAGGTGAAAGGTGGAAACTGGAAGAATGGTCTCATTATTCAAGGGATTGAGATCAGACCAAAAGCTGGGTAAATATTTATCTTGTACCCTAGGCCTACCACATTATTGTATGATACTACTAGTCATGGACACCTTTGGAAATTTTACATCTAGAAACTCAGAGCTTGAAGCGTTTTTCTTTTGGGTTGTTTGAAGTTCTTGGCGTGTTTAGGGTATGGGAAAAGGGACGGAGATTGAGTTGTAAACATACCCCAGCATTCATGACAAGTATAAACTAGAAAAATTCTCACTATTTGTAGCTCTCTCTTGCTCTTTTGTAGTGAAAATGTATGATGAATGCGGCTAGAACTTGTTGATTCGTGTTGAATGCTAAACTTTTTTATTCAAAAACATGTATGAGACGTCCACTGCAGTAGCTTCATGGCTTTTCCGCAGAAGAGAGCAAAGTGACATGTCTAATTAGATGGGCTCTATAGCCTTACATTTAGTTAAATATGTCGTCTAATGTCATATGATTGTCACCTAGATTTGTGTTAAGAATTATACTGCTTGTACTGAATAATATTACTATATTATAATTCATATATTAAAATTATGTTGTTCTTGACTGATGGTAATTATTTTTGCAGATTTATTCCCTTTTTTTTTTCTCCCTTTCTAAAAGTAGTTGGAATATCATTTTGCTTGCGTTGAAAGTAAACAAGAAATTTGAACAAAAGGGAAATGAATATGCTCTTCTATCCAATGCCAATATATATAACTTATTTTGCTATAGAAGTAAACAGGGAATCTGTTTTCCATTTCTTACTTAAAATCTTAAGTATATTTAACTTTATTACTCAAAAACGAATCAATTTTCCTTTTCTTACTGATTAACATGAACGAAGAGAAATAAAAGTTAAAAATCTAACTTCTTAATGAATGTCACTATTATATATCAAATATCTACTCACCGATTTGTCTTTTTCTTCTATTATTATTTTTTCGATATCAAATATCTACTCATCAATTTAAACACCTAGAGTAGGATTTTATTTATGAAATGGAATTATACAATTTCAGGCGCCAATCGTGCTTGATGTACATCCTATTTTGACAGCTCCTTTGATGGAGTGACACACGTCATTGTGTCGTTGGACAGTTTAAACAAAAAAAGAACAGTTTTTTCAGCCAATAAAATATTACCAACACTTTTCTGTCAACAAAATGGTAAAAATTGAGGTACAAGTAGAAAAATCCTTCTCGGCACACACTCCGGATCCCGACGCGTTACATCTTCCTAATGAAAATAGAGTGGATTCACTCTCTAAAGCATTGGAAACTCATGTCATTGTTTCGGCAAGAGAAATCATAGTTGTTGGAGCATAAATTATGAAGCTCATATTTTATTGAATCATGAATTTGAATAGTTTGGCCTATTTAGCATCTAGATGGAGTAAAGAATTGGAGTAAATTGTCTTCAAGATAATATGCTGCTACCTGTTGAGTTTCACCAAAAAAAAATTGAGAAATTTATGCTGGTTAATTGAGCATTTCACTAAAAAGTTGCCTTCAAGAGAATCTGATAAGACTGTTGCTTATAGTTAGAATAATCCATTTGTAATGATACCATATACAAAGTAAAAATGGTGAACAGAATCTCATAAAAAACTTTTCCATTCAAAAATGAACTTTAGAAGGTTTTGCATTTTTTGTTGGAGTAATTCTACTTGTACATAATAGTATACAGATGGATTTACAGATTTATGATGTGGAAGAGAGAGAAAGAGAAAAAAAATGATAATGAAATAAAATGAAGTCGATTAATACTATAAACACCATCAATTTGTAAACTAATCTGTACATAATTATGTACAAGTAGCATAACTCCTTTTGTTACTCTCGCATAACAATTTATTCTTGTTGCGAAGTTTAATTGAGCTTTATAATCTTCTTTTTATTCAATTTATGTTTCATCTTCATTTCTTGCACACATAATGAATTTGCATTCATACAAACATAACTTGGTACAGAAGTTTAAAGAACTTGTATTACAGCTGATATGGATCATTCGAACCAAATGTTTAAAGGGTCAGGGAGGGACAATATTTTTTTAGCAAAGTTTCGAGTTGAGGTCTAAACGTGCCAAAATAAAAAATAAAATGTTTTTTCATGTCTAGGTGTCACCTAAGTTTGAAGTTTTGATTCTAGACTTAATCACGCTTTATGTTTTTTTTAGAAGAACCGTGCTGCTTGTACACAGGGAGGGGGTAGGTTTGTTGACAATCTCTCACACATGGGGTGGTTGGGTGGGTAATTTTTTTTTAATCACAATGAGGCCCACCACTGTGAGTGGTTGTCAACCACCTCAGTCAACTGTTGCTGTACAAATGGCATTGCTGTTTGAGAGCTGCTTGGGGTACAGGGTAGAACCACTACCGATACCTCACAATAGGGGGGGTGGGTGGGAATTTTTGGACAATTTTTATTATCATGGGTCCCGCATGGGGTCCACCAATGTGAGGGTAGGTAAAACTTCTGTAATATCATTTTCTGTACATTTGGCTTTTTCCTCGATGTTTTTAGAATACTAGTTTCTAATGCCAAATCATACAAATAGACAGCCCCAATAATGAGTTCAGGAATTTGCTTCCCAAAGACTTGCACCGTTTCCAGAATACCGGTAGGTGTTGTGAGCTGCAAATTCGATACATAGTAAAACAATGAAATCTGATGACTGTGGATATGAAATTGACTAAAGCAGGTGCTGGCAGTGGAGACAACTGAAAGGTAATGCTCTAGCGGTGCTGGCAGTTGCCCGTGGAGGCGATGCAATAGTGAGTGTGTAGTGGTATCAGGCAGAGATGGGGCTCGATCTGATGGATGTCTTCTGGCAGTGGTGAGAGGTAACCAACTGTGAAGGAGTATTGACGGTTGGAAATGACCAAAGTCGAAACATGCCACTATGTATACAGGCGGCGATGGCTATGGTAGAGGCGCAGGCGACCCGTGAACGAACCACAAAAGATAGGGTAGCGACAGTAAAGCATGACAGAAGAAGTCGAAAACTGGCAGACTGGTGGAACTCCCGAACGATGGACTAGGTCGATAGTGGCGGTAATAGGCGGCAATAGAAGTTGGCAACTGATAGTGAGGAGCAAGGATGGACCCAGCAAACTATCACAGCCGGGGCGGACATTGATCGGTCAACGTCGACAATCAGCGATCGTAAGAATGAAATTTATTCTGCCTAAGTAAACATTTGCTTTTGCTTGTTGCCTTTTTCTACTAAAGTAAGGTTCTTGTTAAACTTAAGGATAATCTTATATTCCAAACAGAAAAACTACAATCACCAATGAAACTAAGCGAGTCCTCAACTTTTTTTGCGCTTACTACAAAATCTGAAACCCCTGTTCTCGCATAATAGAGCACCTCAAACGCCATCCCCTTCTCTGTCGTCTCAATTGCCTCTATTACCTCTCTCTCCTTCTCATCACCACCATTATTCACCAATGAAAATATAAAGGGCAGTTGGCAAAATAATGATATTCCTACGCTCCAGTAAAACTATTAAGAGAATTTTGAAGCAAGACAATGTACAGTATGAGGTTTAACTAGAAACTTTATCGGAAAATGTACAGTATGCAGCTGCGCCGGAGACGTCTCATGGGCTCAGACGAGCGATATTCGATCGAGAGAGTGGAGAAGGTGAAAATTTGGGAATTTAGGGATTGATTTGGGAGAATGAGATTTGGGTTGGGCTATATATTATATAATTAAGGATTGGGCCAAGACAAATGGCCCAATCCAATTACAAAAAAAAGAATTAAATGGGCCGCATTGGCCCAATTTTAAAAAAAAATGATAAGCTGGCCAAATTGGCCCAATTTCAAACGAAAAACGAAAAAAAAAAAAAGCAGCAAGAGGATTGAGGAAGAAGACAAATCAGGCAAGAGTGGCGCAGCTGTCAGCGACTTGACGGTCCGGCGGAGCCCAGCACGCGTAGTTGCACCCCCTGGCTGGGTGCTGAGTCCGTCTCTGCTGACAGGTATATACATATACGTATGTATGAATGTATGTATTTTGTATGAATCTATCATGGGAATGAGCAGAAGAAATAATAAATTTGGGGTGAGTGATTTATGAGGGTTTTGAAAGAAATAATAAAGTTTTGGAGAAAAAGATGAAATGGGGGAGACGTGGAAAATCAAGTTTTAAGGGTTTGAGATTGTCGGTGATCCATAAAAAAAATTGGGTATAATTTGTAAAAGAATAAAAAGTTTGAATACTAAAATTACAATAATTGCTTTTTAATTTTGACATTTTTACTGTTTTTAACGGTAAATTTGATGGTATGGAATTTTTCGTACAAAATGTTTTAAATAGGGGGTTTTCTACGATTTTTAATAGATATGGGTATATCACAAACGGAAACGTTTGTATGGAGATTTTCCGCTATTAATCCTCCAATAAAATACTTGTTGAAATTGAAGTTTGACTGTGTATTTATAAATTTAGTCAAATGGAAACAATAAAGAATAGATGGGAAAAAATCCAAAACTTTATATGTTGGTCATAATATTGATATATATTCGATGTGGGATTTAATTATAATGGAATAAAATTACTTGTTTGAGCTTAATGGACTCTGAAATTATATTAAGATTCCAATTTCATCTTAAAAGGTTAACATTGTTAAATGAAGTAACACAAGCCCTTATCTATCAATTATATTTTTATATTTATTCAATATAAGATTTATCCCTTAGGCCATGTTTGATTGCACTTCAATTCCAAGGAAGATGAAAATTAAATTTCATTTTTCACATTTTTGTATGTTTGATTGCCCAAATTTTTCATGGAATTGATTTTCTATCTTTCACCCACATGCTCACATTTTTTTGGTTTTTGAGGAGGGAAAAGCTTTTCTAGGTAAATTTTTTTTAAAATTTTTTTTTGGCAATGGAAACAAATTATATCCCTAATGGTAACAAATTACATCCCTTTAATGGACAATTTTCATGAAAAACAAAATCAAACGAACACCAAAAGATCCAAAATTTCAATATTTTCCAGATGGAAAATTATACCAATCAAACACAATTAATTGACAAGTCCCAGTAAAATAAGTTCTAAGCAATTCAATTTCCTGAAATTCATTTTCTTTTCATCCAAATTTCATTCTTGCAATCAAACGGACACTTAATATATTGTTTAAAAAAAGTAAAATAAAGGGTTTGTTGAAGTGTCTAAAAAATATTTTTTTAAAATTTAAAGATTGGTCTTTAGAAATGAAAATATCTTTGAGTATTCACGAGTTATTTTTAAGTTGGAGCCTGCAATTAATTAATTTTTAACTACACCATAGACCCCATTCTTTACTAAAAGTTGAAATATGACCTCTTTTTATTCTTGATAATAACTATCTTTTTTAGTCAAATCTTTAATAAAATTTCCCTAATCAGTTATACCCCATTTTAAAACTGATCAGCTTTTCCCCAACATTCCTAACAAACCACTAAACCCTAAAAAATCTCTTCTAACAAATAAAGTCAATCTCGCCGTCGTTGCTACTATCCATCCTTGTCGCCATTGTCGTTGCCACTACCCCCTCCATGTCACCTCCAACGTCGCTAACACCACCACATTGCGTAATTGCTATCTAAAAATTCAAGTTTTGTGTCACGTATTCAAGAAAAGTATAAGATAGATGCCTATGACTTCAGATTTCATTGAATCATAAATTCTTCTTCTCGTGTCTCCCTATCTTCTTGTTTAGGTTCTAGATTGACATTTTAAATCAAGGTCTAGATCCAGGATAGTGTTATGACGGTGGTGTGACTGGTGGTTGCTAAATTTTATGTTACCTGCTTTATAGACAATGGAAGGCACCTATTGGCATTTGAGCTATTTTTTGCTAAGATATGTCGAGTTATAATGGTGGAAATTGGAAATGCATTTATTATCCTACAAGTAACACATGTGTTACCTTAACGTCGATGACAATATTAGTGGAATTTGGAATGGTGGTGGTGTTTGAGAGCTTGAACGATCATGGCAACGCCGATGGTGGTGGAAGGCGAAGATTGACAGTGTTTGGACTATTTTGAAATGTGTAATGGAAACATTAACATTAAAAAAAAAAAATGTGCCATCATACGTAACAAGTTAGCTATAGGGGTGAACGAAAAAATTATCAATCTGTCAAAATCGTTATTTTAAAACCGTTGGTTTGGATTCACGTGGTTTAGGTTTCGATCATTTCAAAATGAACAAAATCGTTTGAAAATTGTTCAATTTGTTTCTAAAGTTAAAATACGCTTGAAACCAAACTGAAGCGTTCATCCAATTTTTCTTTAAAATATTACATGTTCTAACGTTTAACCAAGTATTTGTTGGATTAATTTATACTTTAAACAAATTTACTTGCCACTCAGCTTCTGTTGACTCTTTAATCTAAATAATGAAATCAAAACCTTAAATTTTATGGTTAAGCCTTTTTAATAATTTATTTGTTTAAGCTTATATTAACACAAAAACTTCAAATCAATATATTTATTTTTCAAGATTTTATTTTATGTCTCTAAAATCGTGATTTGAAACTAAATCAAACCACAAAAAATGATTTGGTATGAAAAATGAAATGGTTTAATTTGATTTGAATTTATTCCAAATCGTTTAAATTTATTTTATTTGAAAATAGTTCAAAAATATTCAAATCGAACCATGTTCGGGCTCTATTCTTTCTTTTCTTTTTCTTTTTTTTTTTCCCTTTCAAGTGGACAATAAATTGGTACTCTGGAAAGCATTCATGAATCATGTGTGTCAATTAAAGGGCATATTTTTTATTGAAAAGTGGATTATACTCTAATTAAAATGGAAAATAAAAAGTCCACCGTCCCCTACATTGGGTGTGCATGTTGCCTGGCGGGGCCGCGGGGGTGGTCCCATTCTATTCATTAAAAAGGAAGATATGTCTCCTTTTTTCCTTTTTCTTTTTTTATGTCAAAATACAAAGAAATTGTTCGACTAATTTAGGACAAAATTAATTTATTCGAAAGATGTCTTAGGTTGGAAATCAACTTATTTATTATTAGATGACAAATAGGATGGAAATCCGTAGTACTATTTTTTTCGATATTCGTTGAATAAAAAGTAATTTGACTTTTGACGTCAAACATTTTAATTTCAGTAACTCTTTCTGTTTAAAAAAAAAAAAGAAAAGAAAAGAAAAAGTAAACAGATATGTTTCAATACAGGAACCTCCAAATAAAAAGGGAATTTGATAGACCAATGAATTCTCACCACGTCGCGAAAAGGCCAAATTACTTTCCAACGAAAAAAAATCCCCTCATGTCATGTCTCTACATTGGTGGTCCGACGGCCGGCCACAACCCATTATTTAACATGTGTACGTGTGCATTGCATCACAACATATACCTCTTTACTTCGTCATTTGATTAATTACCGGGCTCCTATTTGATAAAAAATAAAATTTTCGATTTTAATTTAAATTAAAATCAACAATTAATTTTAATCATATATTTTATAAAACTCACAACTTTTCAACTGCATATTACATCGATTTTTATCAAAATTTATTAAAAATCTGATTTAATTCTCAGCAAATAAGGACTAACTAATAATTTATCAAGACGATTACTATAACTAGTACAAGAAATCGAAGATGATCAATTATACTGAAAGAAATAGTACATGATTGACTAAGTTTGAAAATGACTTATAAGTAGTTTTAAAATAATTAAATTTTTTATTAGTCAAAAATATAAAAAAGAATCAAATTAATGTTAAAATAAATGAAAAAAAATTAATCCAAAAAAGTTTATAGTAAAAATTTATAAAACTAACCGTTATTGTTGACTTTTATTAGACGAGTAAGACTCAATAACGGTTATATTTTCAATTTTAATTGAATTTTAAAAACAACCGAACACGTCCAAAATAGTGACTTTTACTTTTCCCTCGCCAGAAGCATCGTGCGGTGCATGGCAGGATTTTACCTCTCCTGGGCTACACCCGCAGCCACCCAAGGAAGCAGCCCAACTCACGAGAAATAAAGGCAGGCCAAGGCAAGCCAAAACAAACCCAAAAACTCGTTTTCCTTTCTTGTTTTTTCTCTCTATTCGCAGCAATTAGCATGCGGTATATCAACGTTTATGCATCTTTTGACGAAAAAAAATATCAAGAAATTAAGGGTTGGTAGTTTAAGGTGAAAATAGGGAGGCTTTTTGTATTGTTGAAGGTTAATAGATATAGTGAAGATGAGGATTGTGAGGACTATTGATTCTTCTGAATGTACTGGTCTCTGTGGATTCTTGGTTGCGGAAGCTTATCCTAAAAGGTATTCTTCCAAGATCCCCTCAGATTTGGTCCTTTTCTTGGGACTTGGTTTCATTGACTGGTAATATTCATATATAAATATAGAAAGATTGAGGCTATTGCAGATAGGATTTTCATTTGAGACTATGGATTTGATGGATCTGATTAACTCTATTCCACCTGTGTTTGGGGGGTTTATGGAGATTCTTGGGGTTGGGTTAGATATAGTCTTCATCTAGCTTTTATTTATTTTCTGATCATAATTCAGGTGTTGAAGTTTTACTTTTTTTGACATTCACCTCTCTCTCTCTGTTTATTTCCTGCTTTTGATTTTCTTGGTAATCTTCTTGTCGTTTTCAATTCTATATTTTAGGGAGAAAAAAAAAGTTTGGTTTCGGAATTCATTTTCCTTTTGACCTAGGGTTTGTAGAATTTAGTTCAAGGGGTGTTTATAAAGATTGGTTATGGGATGAATAAATTAAGATTTTGATGAAGCTGGGGATTTGTAGCTGGGCTCGACATGATGGAGGTGTTTATAAAGATTGGTCTTTTTTCAAATTGTTTATTGGGGTGAAGTTTATAGATACACTATCGGGAATTGATACCAGACAAAAGGATAATTCTTGAGATGGAAGGTACTCTGCTGACAGCTTTGTCAATGGAGAATCATCACCTTTCAACCCTCTTATCCATGGACTCAAGTGCCTCGTCTTCACATGAAGAACTAGACCTCGAAATGAATCGCCAAGTTGTTTTAACCTGTCCGCCTGATATCAATTTACCCCTTTCAGCCGAGCGAAGCCCCCCTCCACAGCCTTGGAACCCTGAACACTGTGATATTCTTGATGTTGGACTAGGTTCCCAGATGTACGAGACTGAGAGTTTTCTCAGTGTCCCCAAAGTTGGGAGGAAATGTGCAAAAAGGATTGATAGCATCTGGGGCGCTTGGTTCTTTTTTAGCTTTTACTTTAAGCCCGTATTGAATGAGAAATCAAAGGCGAAGATAGTTCGTGACAGTAATGGGGTTTCCGGGTTTGATAAATCTGATCTCCAGCTCAATGTTTTCATGGTTCAGCATGATATGGAAAATATGTACATGTGGGTTTTCAAGGAAAGGCCTGAGAATGCTCTGGGTAAGATGCAGCTCCGAAGTTATATGAATGGACATTCTCGTCAGGGAGAGCGCCCCTTTCCGTTTAGTGTTGATAAAGGTTTTGTTCGATCTCATAGGATGCAACGAAAGCATTATAGGGGACTCTCAAACCCTCAGTGTGTTCACGGCATTAAGATGGTTCCATTACCCAATCTCACGAGTCTCGATGAAGATGACCGGAAAAGATGGACTGAACTCACAGGGAGAGACCTGAACTTCACTATTTTACCTGATGCGAGTGATTTCAGTTCATGGAGAAATCTGCCAAACACCGAATTTGAACTCGAGAGGCCACCACCTCCAATAAAGAGCAGTCCACATTCCCACTCGAAGAAAGTGCTTAATGGATCTGTGTTGAATCTGTCGACTCAGACATCTAATCATATAAACGGTGACGCAATGGGTCTATCACCCGTGAGCAACAAGAGGAAGAAGGATTTCTTCTCACAAGGTAATGATGATGATCGCTATTTGGAAATATCCGCTCCTTCCAAACGTATCCCAGATTTGCAAATTCACCCAAACGGGCCACACTGGCTGAATGAATTTAATGGGGTGCTGAGAAACGTCTATGGACCTGTTACAGCTGCCAAAACAATCTACGAGGATGAAGAAGGTTATTTGATTGTAATCAGCTTGCCTTCTGTTGATCTTCAGAGGGTGAAAGTTTCATGGAAGAACGCACTCACACATGGAATCATCAAGGTCTCTTGCATTAGTACATCTCGCACACAATTTATCAAGAGACACAACAGAACTTTCAAGCTTACAGATCCATCATCAGAACACTGTCCTCCAGGAGAATTTGTCAGAGAAATCCCACTTTCGACCCGAATTCCTGAAGATGCTAATATAGAAGCATATTATGATGGACCAGGAACAGTGCTCGAGATATTGGTGCCAAAACTTCGTGCTGGGCCAGAAGAACATGAAGTTCGTGTTTGCCTTCGTCCTCACCATGCAGGTAATGGTCTTAAGTTGACATAGATATGTACCTGATGAAATGCAATTGTTATGAATTGCTCTCCATTGTGCAGTAATGCCATGTACTTCTGTAAAACCATTGAACCGCTTCTGCATTTTAAACCACTTGTATCTGTTTCCATAATCGCTATGGTTTATTTTCTAATAAACTAGCTTTGATTATTTCTCCTATTGCCATTGCTATTATATTATCAGTTAATTTATTCTTACCTCTGCCATATATTTATTTCACGGTTGGAATGATGAAAATAAAATATCAATCAGGACTACCATTTTTGTTGTACTTTCTCCCCGCAAATTGTTATTTAGTTTTGTCACGCACGCCCTATGCTTTTACTCTTTCTTGAAACTGTATTCATGGCACGAGTAAGTCATCTTCTAGCTCACCAGCTTTATGGTTGAGCTTGGAGTAGCTTCAACCCTAGGAGAGCTCCTGGGAGTCATTGATATATGCTATATCCAGTGTATTTTTGATACGTTGGGCATTCTTATAATTCTACCTATATATCCTCTTGCATGAACTTTGACATTGACTTAACTCATTTCATGCCATTAGCAGTCCGGTTCAGTGGCGCCATGTTGGGAAGTCACGTTCTGTCGAACATAACAGCTTCTGTTCTTATAATTAGATGTCTTCTTGGAGGACATCATTTTCTTTGGACCTCCTAGGAAGGCAAGTTCTAGTGATCTACTTCCCTTGATAATGGACTTTAGTGATGAGAGAAAGGGACTTGAACGATAAGGCAAGTAGTTTCCACCATATGACTAGAAAAAGATGGAGATAGGTGTCAAATCTGTTAGTGTAGAAAGAATGAGAAATGATTTGCGCTTGTTCTCATAACCATGTCCCACTTCTTTAATAATTCAAGTTGGTTGAAATGACTGTCAGTTGATGCATTGCCAGAAAAGTTTTTATACTATTTGGTTCAATCGATCGTGGAAGCTGAGTCAATTTTTGCTTGTTTATAGTAAGAGCAACTGTGACCTACAAAGAAATTAATTAATTCACTTTTATACCGAATACCATGCATTTGCAAAATATCTCATAAAAGATAAGGCCTCAAGTAGCATAAATTGCTCAATGGCTGACCACCACAACTTTCTTTATGTTACAGTAAATGTCAACCACATTTCACATTGAGAGTTGTATTCAAGAAAATCATATTTATCCCCATGAGGAACTACTGATTTTAGGAAGTAGACCAAGCAACCTATTTCATAGCTAATTCGATTGCAACATATCCGCCCCAACACTACACCCCTGAAGAATGGAGATCCTCCACAATGCCAACATATACCCACTTTGCTCATGTAGACAGCAAAGATAAGGTAGTAATGCCAGGATTCGATTGAACTAAAACGAAGTTATGAGCCCAATTGTTGTACTATTCATCGGTGAGCTTTTGCCTCCCAGTATATTCTTATCACAAAACAAAGGATCTTGCATCCCAAAGAAAAATTCTAAACAATAAACAATTACTAACATCCAGAAATAATATCAAGTTCAAAGGAATATATTGTCAAAACAGGCTTTGAATAAGCTACTAATACATTCAAATCCTATATTCCAAGCAAAGGATTGTCCGCAAATTAAGACAGTAGTAAAACATCACAAAAGGACACTGGATTTAGTCAACTTCACCGATCTTAGGACCAGCTCCACTACCACCAGCGGCAGGACCATCATCATCCATGGCAGCACCACCCATACCGTCCGTATCACCACCTGCACCCTGGTACATCTTTGCTATAATGGGATTGCAGATGCTCTCCAGCTCTTTCATCTTGTCCTTAAACTCGTCTGACTCGGCTAGCTGGTTCCCATCTAGCCACTGGATGGCTTGCTCAATGGCATCCTCAATCTTCTTCTTATCAGCTTCGGGGAGCTTGGATGCAATCTTCTCATCCTTAATAGTGTTCCTCATGTTGTATGCATAGTTCTCCAAAGCATTCTTTGCCTCAACCTTCTTCTTGTGCTCCTCATCCTCAGACCTGTACTTCTCTGCTTCCTGAACCATCTTCTCAATATCCTCCTTTGAAAGTCTACCCTTGTCGTTGGTAATTGTGATCTTGTTCTTCTGCCCGGTGATTTTGTCCTCGGCAGACACATTCAAGATACCAGTAGCATCAATGTCAAAGCAAATTGTGATTTGAGGAACTCCCCTGGGTGCAGGAGGAATGCCTGAGAGCTCAAATTTACCAAGCAAGTTGTTGTCCCTAGTCCTTGTTCTCTCTCCTTCAAATATGTGAATCAACACACCTGGCTGGTTATCCGAATGGGTAGAGAATACGTCCTCTTTCTTCGTTGGGATGGTAGTATTCCTGCGAATCAACACGGTCATTACCCCACCTGCAGTTTCCAGCCCGAGGGAGAGAGGAGAAACATCCAAAAGTAGAAGGTCCTGCACCTTCTCATTGCCCTCACCACTCAAAATTGCAGCTTGAACAGCAGCACCATAAGCAACAGCCTCATCGGGTTTATACTCCTGCAGAGCTCCTTGCCATTGAAGAAGTCCTGCAACAATTGCTGCACCTTGGGAATCCTAGTAGAACCACCAACAAGAACAACGTCATGGATAGTGCTTTTATCCATCTTGGCATCCCTCGAGCATTTCTCAACTGGTTCCATACACTTTCTAAACAGGTCCATGTTAAGCTCTTCAAATCTGGCACGAGTGATGGAGTAGAAATCAATACCCTCGTAGAGAGAGTCAATCTCAATTGTGGTCTGGGCAGTGGATGAGAGAGTCCTCTTTGCTCTCTCACAAGCAGTCCTCATCCTCCTCAGAGCCCTGGGGTTCCCGCTGATATCTTTCTTGTTGCCTTCTTGTCAAGCCCATAAGCAATAGCAGCAGCTGTGGGCTCGTTGATGATGTGAATCACGTTGAGACCAGAAATTACACCTGCATCCTTGGTAGCTTGACGCTGGGAATCATTGAAGTATGCTGGAACAGTGACCACAGCATTCTTGACAGTTGAACCAAGGTACGCTTCAGCAATTTCTTTCATCTTTACTAACACCGTGGAAGAGATCTCCTCAGCTGCAAATTGCTTCTCTTCGCCCTTGTAGTTAACCACTATCATGGGTTTGTCAGAAGCTCCAGCCACAACCTTGAAGTTGAAGGGCCACAACTTGATGTCACTCTGTACAGAGGCATCACTGAATCTCCTACCAATTAACCTCTTAGCATCTGCAAATGCGAAAAAATCATCACTATGTATACGGATTTTGAATAGACAGGCAAGACTTTAAATCTTTCAATGCCAGTTAAAAACACAGATATGAGTAAAATCATAGTTCTAAGAACATTGATGGACTACGGGGCATCATAAATGACATTGTATCTACTCCAGCATACAGAAACAAATAACTTTAAATAAATGATTATATATTGACAAGCCCAAATAAATCATCAAATTTCTTTGCAAACACCATCACGCTTGTCCTTTTAATAAGTACAAATGTTATCGTACTCTGTTACTAAGGTATAGGAGCTCAGAGTAAAAACTTAGGGAAAAGAAGCAAATGTTTGGTGTTAACGTGAAATTCCAATCTTCGCATTCAATTATTACGTGATTGGTTCTACACTAGCTCATTAAGTAGGCTGCATGTTTTATTTGTTTTGAGTTTGAAGACAAAATGAACACACATTATGACAAATGCTGCATAACATGAAATTCCCATCTTCACATTCTTGTTCATAAAGTAGGCTACATGCTTTGGTTGTGATAATTTTATAGGAAATATTAAAACACAGCCCAAATAGATCCCCTTGCAGGTAAAAAATAAAAATAATAATAATATATATCCTTTAAACAATAGCCAAATGTCCTGTGTGAAGACTAACTCCGTAAACAAAGTGTGAAAATTCCGTAATTGAGAGAATTCCTATTTCTCTCTGAAATCATGAGTGCATCTCCTCTAATAGATAATAATTGTAAGCAGGCACGATTTAATTTCCAGATGTCCAAATACACGTAAAAACGAGGGCCTGCTCTAAACTGGAGCCAATGATTTCACGTAACAAATTAGAATTAGCAGAATACAACTTTTATGTGCATTATCAGCGGAGTAAATACAATTAACACATTTCATAAAGTAGATCTAATTACTGCTCCAAAATAAATAAATTTGCACATTAATTAGTAATTACAGGTCAACGTCCGCAAAAAAAGCCTGATCATAAACTCTCTGACTGCGCACATAACAGATTTTTTAAATCGAAATATAAGCTCGAAACACAAACTTGACACAGTACACCTATTCAAATCAAATTAAGTATATTCTAAATGTTATCCCCCGATTTCGAGGTCTAAAAGGGCAGGCCACGTGTCAGAATGGCCAATAAGGATTCAAGAGGAGGTCCAATGGGTCAGAAGTCCAAGTAAGAGAAGTGGGCCGAGGTCCTTAACCCGGTAACAAGTACCTTCACCTTAATGAGCCTCGGCCTGAAGTACTTCCTCAAGGACGAGGCAATACCCAATCCAGGGTCATCCTAAAGTCGTGAATTCGACGTAGCCTCAATAGATTCGAAGATCTTTCTTTGACTGATTGATGTGACGCTTACAATAAAGTGTCTGTAGTTTTAATTAATGTTAACCCATCACTAGAGTGGCTGACCTTTAGTCAAACATTAAATGTATTGATTGGACAGTGATGTGAAGCTCCGGCTCAGGAGCTGCCTCCACGTGGATATGATCCAACGATCACCACGTTTGCCAGAACTATATAAATAGTCCCCTTATGAAAAGGAGAAGGGGGATTGATACAAACATTTGAACTATAAGAAAAACATACGATCTTATATCTATCCTTCCACATATTCCGTTATTAAGAGGAGATTTATTCTTGGAAGTCTCCGGCGATCATTGATAGCGTTGTTGCCTTCATATTCTATTACCGGAGTCCGAACACTTTTGTCTCTCACCAGAAAGTGCCTCCCACGTCCATAATAGATTGCCACAATCCTTATTCCGGTATAAACGTATTGGATTCGTACTTGACGTGGTGAGAGTGGGCCCGATATCTGTTGAGCTCATTTTCTGGGGTCAACACTAAACATAGATTTATAGAAACAATGCAAAAATATAAGGGTGTGTTTGAACCACATTATTTTGGAAGAATGTATTTTGGAATAGTAGATTGATGGAGAATGTGTGGTTGAAAAAGAATAAAAAGTTATTGATGTGATGAAAAA